>MSTJ01000004.1:0-209588 GCA_001956345.1 Ramalina peruviana
AACCATTAACCACCAATAATATCCATATATTTATCTATATAAGGGCTTATCGGATTTACCTCGGAGGTAGCGGAATTTGTAGGGCTTAGTCAGCTCTATAACTTTTATATATAAACCTAATAAATCTATAAACGTTTTTAGTTGAGATGAATTAGAAATAAAAATTAATTCATCTCTACTAGTAGCCCTACAGGATTTTGGTGGTGTTTAATTCATCTCTACTGTAGATGAGTTACTCCTGTTAGATAGTGTTAAAGATTACGTTAAAAAGCTTATATTTTATTATATTATTTTTCGTATTTAAGATTACGTTAAAATAAATAAGTTTAATTTTATTATTTTTCGCGTTTAGGATTACGTTAAAAAAAATAAGTTTAATTTTGTTATTTTTCGTATTAAAGATTACGTTAAAAAAGCCTATATTTTATCATATTACTTTTCGCGGTTAAAATTACGCTAAAATAAATAAGTTTAATTTTATTATTTTTCGCATTAAAAATTATATTAAAAAAGTTTATATTTTATTATATTACTTTTCGCGTTTAGGATTACGCTAAAATAAATAAGTTTAATTTTATTTTTTTTCGTGGTTAGAATTACGTTAAAATAAATAAGTTTAATCTTATTACTTTTCGCGTTTAAAATTACGCCAAAATAGCTTATATTTTACTATATCACTTTTCGCGTTTAGGATTACGCTAAAATAATTAACGCTAATATTTTAGCGTAAAAATTAAAATAATTTCCAAACCTTTTAAAAATCTAATTATTATATTTTTTATATTATAATAAGTAAYAATCCGTTTCTTTTTAAATTAATTATATAAGTTATATATATTATTAATACTTATATAAAAAAAACTAGACCTAAATCGTATTGAGAATATCCTAACCATAACCCTACTTAGCCTTATATATTGGCTGCAGCCAAGATTTTGACTGCAGCCAATTAAAGATAATGCTGAATTTCGTAACTAACGTGCTGAATATCGTGACTAGCGTGGTAGCCCGCGTTTTGCGTATATGATTGGTAGGGAGATTGCTTAATTAGTACGGCCCGCAAATTAGCGCCAAAACTATTTAATTATCAAAATTTGTCACCATAAAACACAGTATATCTCTACGGATATTACGAATAATACGAAAACAAATATATTACGAGAATCGTACGGTCGTATTGCATAACTTTTATATATAAAGTTTTGCGAAATTGCGTAATTATTTTGGGCGAAATTTTTTTTTTTTCACTAAGTCCCACGGTTTTCACAAAAAACAAATACGAACGCCCCCATAATAAATAAAAAGGGTTTTTCGTATTAATTCGACTTTTCTATTAACTTTTATATTAAGAACGTTTTTTATATAAGTTTGTTATATAATTATTAAAAACCCGTTATTTAAATAAAAACTCATTTTTATTAATTTTATTATTATTAATAATTTAAAAAAATAGGAAATTAATAATTTTTTTAATTCTCGATTTTTATATAAATAATTATAATATAAAGTAAACTAATCCGGCTATAATTTCGATTTTAAATAATATAAATCCGATAAAAACGAATTTAGATATATTACCGATATAATAAATAAATATTATTTAACGTACCCTAATAAACTCGGCTTATATAGCCGATTATACCGAAATCGTTTTCGTTATTATAATTAAATCTTACGATAATTTTATACCATATTATTAATAACGCGGACGATATTTTAAAAAAAGGGGGGGGTAATATTAAAATTATATTAAAATATTAACCGTATACCGATTAATAATTCGTTATTTAATATTTAGCCGGTAACTTTTCGGCTCGCTTAACGGGCTTACTAATTACGTTAGGTTAGCGGCTTAAGGATTCGGCTATATAAAGCATATTTATAAGCTTACTTATACTTTTACTCTTTATAGTTATTCTTTTCGATTAATAAACCCTTATTAATATMATATTCTAARCCGGGTCTTCTCACCTATTTAATTGGACCCGGTCTTATACTCTAATCAAAATTTATTAATTACTAAAAGTATTTAATATAATTTAACGTATATTTCGATAAATATAGAAAGTATTAAAAAACGGAAAATACTATAATAATCGTACGATTAGATTATATATTTTTGATATATAAAARTTTACGGATTTCCGTAATTAATAATACGCAACTTTTATTTTTTCTCTCTATATCCTACGCCGGACAACCAAAAAGTAATAGGTTTCTGCGTATAATCAACGTCTTACGCCAGAGTACGGCAAACGAGAGATAACAAATATAAAGGAGATCATTGCCTTGTCACAAGCACATTTTTGCCCACACCTTCGAGATTCCATAAGTCCAGCATCTTTTCATTATCTCAAAATACTAACGTCCCATGCAGCTAATCAATGGTAAAGACAGTAATCGTTCGGCGCCATGCCTAACCCCCCCCTTCGTTCCCCATCCCCACCTTCCTCCCCCATCCCCCCTATCCAGTGACATCTTCATGGCTCAGCCAGCCATACCTCGTCCACGAGGCCCAACTATCTGTTTCCACAAGTGCCCGACGCTCCAGTAACATGGATCGGGCTTTTGCAGGTGAGGTCACCACAGCAGCCGTGATCTCCGTATTTGCAATGATTTCCAATCGCGATGCAGCGCGGCTCGAGGACCTGGCACAAGAATATGTCAGTGCGACATTTGAGTGGAGAGCAAGGCAGTTCTTACGCTGAGGCCCGGCTCCGCGGCCTCGGCAGGAGCGGCCAGAGCAGCTGGCAGGAAAGCTAGCATAGCTGTAAGGGCGGTCAAACAGAGCTTCATGTTGTATAGATGGTGTGTAGAGCGACTTGACTCTTGGAGTATATTGTGT
Organism: Ramalina peruviana; assembly: GCA_001956345.1. Lineage (NCBI taxonomy): Eukaryota > Fungi > Ascomycota > Lecanoromycetes > Lecanorales > Ramalinaceae > Ramalina > Ramalina peruviana. The sequence continues at coordinate 2,846 of MSTJ01000004.1, forward strand.
GTTGGAGATGATACTTGAAGAGTGATGATGGAGTGGAATGTGTGAGATGGAAGAATGGAAGAGCATTCGGAAAATGCTGCCCTTTTATAGACGGAGAGAGGATGAGCTTGCGGATAGGCCTAAGCTGTAAGGTGATCGATACCTCGCAAGATTGTTTCCATTCAACCTAGCATCTCTCACCGCTGCCAGCGGTGCAAAGCGACTAATGCTTCCACGGTATCCGCGGACTTGACCAGGTGTTTCTCGTTTACTAGCAGTCCAGGGCGACTGAAAGCTCCTCACCTCTGCCAGCAGTAGGATGACTGACGCTTCGCAAACCATCTCTCATTCAGCCTAGAATTCCAGGCTTGATAATTCGAATGCAGCTACGTCTTTGCATCACCATACCCGCCCCTATCAAACGACGTCTCTTTTCAAGGCTGAAGGGCTAACATGGAGGCTAGCGCCATCTTCCTGACCTTGCGAGGCCGAGGCTTGCGAGGATGATCTAGCCGGATTAACTGGCGACCCGCTCCTCTCCCGCAGCGGTGTTTCCCCAGTGTTTCCCGTGCGGGGAAACAGCACATGGTCAATCGACTTGATGAGCATGTTAGTCTGGTCAGTTGCTAGCAAGAGAAAAGAGATTGGGAGCTCGCAACTCGCAACAAATGTTTCCAGAGGCAACCTTCCGTTATCTAGGCTTGCAGTGGGCTAAAATCGCGGGAGCTAGGTCGGATAATAGTTAGACCCTGGACATGCAGGGGAAGAGTGTCCAGCAAAGCAGGGTCTTGAATATGATAGTCTTCGGAGGACATCCTCATTCAGTTTGGCTCAAAGCAGCATCCTCGTTTATCTTTTCTACATTTGCACCCTGGCGCTAGATGATATGCACAGGTCAGGAGGAATAGAGGAGATCGCGTGTAAAGGTTGGTACCTACGTGGGAATGTAGAGCCATCTATCGACGTCTGAAGCATGGTTCAGCAAACGTTACTTCGACAGAGGGAGCCGACAGCGCTCTCTGATACCGAGATCCATGTTAAGATTGTATTCACCGCATCGTAAACATGACATTCATCTCGTCATTACCTGCTAGCGTTCGACCATCGTCTTCCCATGAGCGCTATGCGGCTGACTGGAAGCATACTCGTGCCGTCTCAATCTTCCAAACTTGCCAGCAGTCGCTTCCATTCCATCAGCCAGTCACCATCCCCTCATCCTCCCCCGCAGGCCTCTTTCGCCCTCGCCCAGGCCCCTTGACATTGACTTTTTCAATCTCCTTCAACCTCACCCTTTTCGCATACGCATGGATGCTTTCATGCAAGCCCGCCAGCTGCGTGAAACGGTTCAAGGCGCCCCACTCCATGATGTTGTGCAGCGAGTCTCGTAACAGTCCCAGCTGCCTGCGATCGCCCGCCAGCAGGAATTGCTTTACCTTATTCATGTGAAAAGTCTGGGTCGCTTCGGGACCCTCGTACCAATGTACCCAGATCTCGAGGAGCTTCGGAGATATGGTGACGGAAAAGACGAACGTTTCTTCGTCTGGCCCGGCGATATCCGGGAGGTCTGCTACCGTGGCACGGAGCTGACGGGCAGCATTGACCAGAGTGGCACCGCCGCGGCGAGCTTGATTTTCCGCTTCGGCGGCGGAGCCAGCATCGGCTTTGCCTTCGACTATAAGGAAGGGGTGGACGAGGCCAGGGGCTATCTGGAGGAGAGCCGTGACGTTGGGGGGACGCGGGGCGTCGCGGAAGTGGGGGATGCGGGAGGGGTGGATACCGTAGACGTAATCAGGCTTTGGGTTCACCATGCCGTCGTATTTCTGAAGAGCCTTGGCGAGGGCGAGCTCGAACTTCGCATCGCTGTAGATGCTGGGGACGAGGGTGCGGTGAAACTCGACGTCGTGGGTGAACATGATGCCTTCGTCCACGACAAAGTCTCGGAACAGCATCTTCTCGTCCCTCAGTATCTCCTTCTCTTCTCCTGTGAAGTCTGCTCTCTCTTTGACAACGTGATAGCCGTCCTTCATCAGCTGGGGCCATATGACACGCAGGAAGGTGGCCTCATTCAGCCTCTCAAAGGTCTTCATGTATATCTGGAACTTCCGAGCCGACTCTTGCCTTGTCTCCGAGAGGCGCTCAGGAGCGACGATGCCATTGATTGTCTCTAGAAAGCTGGGGTAGCTTTCATACGCGTCTGTGTCATTGAAGACCATGCCGTGTTCCTCCATCGATTCACCAGCACTGTACACATTTCCTCGCGGCTTGAGCGCTGCCGCCAGCTTACTCGGGCTGACATTGATGTGGCCCAGAGTCGCATTCTCGTCGCTTGAAGTAATGGTAGAGCCGCTATTCTTGGGTGTCACCGGGAAGACCACTTTGCCATTCTCTGTGCTAGCCATATTGACAGAGATCTCTTGTAAAGCTTCCCGTCTCTTTTTCAAAGCCGGTCTATTGCCAAGCGATTGAGCAGGTAGGGAATCTGAGCAGCGCCGACGCTTGGAGTAGCGACGGTTTGGATCTTGAGGAGAATCTGAGGGTGGAGGAGTTGCAGCGGGTTGAGATGCTGGGAGAAGACTGTCGTTTGGAGCTGGTATTTGGGCGATCCAGGAGTAGATGGAGGAATTGGAGACGGAGACAGAGTTGCCTATGGCATTGGTACGAAGGCGCTTGGATTTAGGGATGGGGAAGTCCTCGACGAAGGGATCATTGATGCAATCGTCGTTGCGAATCATTTTGTTTTCAGACAGATGAATGGGAGCGGCGCAGAAGGGCAGAGGAGTGCATGGTGAGGAGAAGCAGTCGTTGAGGTGAGCTAGGTATGTCCATGAGGTATCTCCAAGTGCTGACCCATTGATGCTGCGGGCAAGGCAAAGGTGTGTTTGCGCAATCTTTATAGACAACAGAAAGACGAAAGAAGAAATGAAAGACGAAAGTAAACAAGAGCCTCATGTTAGCGGCTCCGATTATTAGCCGAGATATGCCCCAATAAGACTAGACCAGCCCTGAAATCAAGACCCGAGAAATGCCGAGAGGGTCTTGGTATGCCGGCGTATCAGGATCTTCTTGCAGACTCACAGGATCTGAACTGCTTATCAACAACGGCGTCAATGCATCTATAGCGAAGCCACATGATCAGAATCAACAAAGGAGCGGCCGTTATCGCCTCCCTTTCTTTGGGCATCTCGCCAAAGCCTGGCCTAATAGGAACCACATCAGTGCTTGTGCACTTTAAACACAAATGTGAGATTATCAAGTTTGAGAATGCTACATTGGGTGTCGCTGTTGCCACTTGTGCGGTTCATGCGGTTTTACCATGATATCGAGTGAGTGTGGTGTAAGTCATGTGCTCAAAGGGATGGGTGGGACGAAAAAAGCATGCATTCCTCGACAAGACCGATTATACAAGAGGTTGAGTCCAGAATCGGCCAAATCGTTTCCACATGATACGGGGACGACGCGAAACAATCGTGCGATTCAACGGATCATAATCGAGACCATACTGGTGCTTTCCCTTCTTTTCTGATGACCCTGATGTGTCCATATGTTACAATGTGTGACTGCTTGAATCAGATGGGCCGGACGAGTAAGTCATGAGACTGGGCATGGCGATCGAAAAGGGGAACTGAACGTTGGCGACGGACTTTCTTGGTGAGCACGGGGTGAGGGAGACCTTCATGGCGGTTGGGTGGAAGTGGAAGGAGAAGATGGGACCGAGAAGTTGAACTAAGACGGGGTGAAGGATTTGAAGAGTCTGTAGGTTTGTCGAAAGAGGCTGACGAGCTGTCCGTGTATGGGAGAGTCGATGTTGATCTGATGCGTGATATCTAGGATGACGATGGGCCACTTCGTGGAGTCCATGACTCAGGAGGGGTTGGTAGGACGCAAGGAGAAGATACCGGATGTCAGTCAAGAAGCGCTGACAGCGGAGGAGAAGAGAGATGAGGCGTCGGCGCTGACGGGTTGCGTGCTTGTGGCGAGGAGTTGAGTAGGAGAAGGAAGTGGAAGTAGGTGGGTCCTTCCTCTCCGGATTGATTCATTTCGTTGCCAGCCCTCTCCGGTGAATCAATATGGGCATCACTCCAAACTTAATAAATGGGCTACCAAGCTCTCAAGCTTAGGAGCACAGTTGCACATTTCTAGAGCCTTCTGTCGTTGCGAATGTATCTCCACAGCGGGTACACCGCGATCTTATATTGCTTCAGTTTTTACCATCCCGATTTCTCGGGTTCCAATGTCACTCACAAGAGGTAGAAGGAACACAAACACCACAGGAAGGCCAATGACACCAGTCAAATATGGGTACTGGCTCTCAATGCTGTTCGACCAATCTTCGAGTCCATCGCACCATCTCTCCAAAACCTTTGCGACCTCATTCAAACGGACATCGCAATCTTCAAGGAGGGCATTGAGTGCAGCCATGATTATGAAGGATGTTTKGTGATCGCGTTTCAATCTCGAGCGTGGCTTGGGGATGACTACCTTGACAAAAAAGGGTAAAGGGACAAAATTGGTGGATGTATATGGCCTGCGGCTATCAGCATGCACGGATCCTAGCGATGCGCATAATGCCGCTTGGTTGATAAGACGCTTAACGTGAACTAAAATTTGCGTGTCTCAGACGAGAACGAATCGAACGAAAGGGGCTCCTAAATTTTCCGGGAAGGACTTCAGGCGAATGGTACGTCCTGAGCATCTCTGCTTCTCTAGAGTCCTTGCAAAAGGGTGAATGATGACTTTTTCTTGCTATACTCAGATAGCAGCTCAATCATACTCGTCATCAAAGCCTTGGGACTTTCGTATAGAACAAAAACCCACGACCATGGAAACACACCATATCCGACGGTCGTTTCTCCTGCCATAGACTCACCCTTTCACATGTGTGATTACCCCGGCTTTACGGCCATGATCAGCCTTGCCAGCATCGCTCCCTGGCCCACCATCCCCACCCCMCCCCTCGTATACCCATCATCTGTGTCATTGTTCTAATCTGCCAGATCCCCCTTTCACTGCCTACAACTCCGGTTCGACGTCTTCGCAATCGGCGTGCCCCAGCTCTCCACCGCAAAGTACATCTCGCAAGCCTTCCCGTCGATATCCGTTCCATCCTTCTCCACCACCGCTGTCACCTTCTGCAACGCCCCTTTCTGCGGATCCACGATTGAGAACGCCGCCGAGAGCACCTCGCAGATGCATCCAATCAGCGGGTCCGGCGATGTGAAGCTGGGTAGCCCGCGGGTGCTCGCGTCGGCTTTGGCAAAGGCTACGGTGCAGCCCTGTGGTGCGGGGGATGCGTTGACCGAAATGAGCCGGTAGGGTAGGACAGAGCTGTTGCTGTCTGGCACGAAGCGGTCAATGCTGGCTTCGCCGGAGGCGTTGTACTGGGAGTAGATGGTGCCTGTGTCCAGCCCGGCGACCGTGTCGGCAAAGGCGTAGAGATGTTTTTGCGTCTTCTTGGTGCGCGAGGTACCATAGACATATTCCAGGCTGTTACCCCTGGAGGCTTTGTCGACATAGGTGATGTGTTGGATTTTGTTGGCGGAAGCACCAGGGAGCAGGTCGGAGCTGTCTCCGTGGATTGAAGGCATCAAGGCAGTGAGGAGGAGGAGGAGGATGATAGTGCATGAGGAGGTGAGAGCTTCCAACGCCATGAAGGTCTCCCTTCTTTTGACGGGTCTGCCTAGTCTGAGAAGCCAAATAAGCGGAGGAAAAGATGAGGTATTTTTGGCCATCAACAACAATGTGGTTGAGACGTCTTTGTAAGAATGCTTAGGCTCCTGGCTGTTGCTTGAATGTCTACTCTACCCGGAGACATTGCAAGGTGAATCCAAGCGGTGTTCTACAATGACCTTGAATTTCTAGTACGGATTGCGTCGGTCGTGGAACAATCAACCGAAAGGTGTGTTGAGCTTCGGTCTGGGTCCCAGACACAAGAAGAGAAGGGATGGGTGGTCTTAAATAGGCAAGCCGAATGGCTTTGATTGTTTGGACATGGAATGAAATAAACGTTCAGACCTCACAGTATGATTGAGAATGAAACGACTTTTGTCTGGCAGACAATGGCTCATTCTTCAAAGAGACCTTTATATGAGACTTTCGCTGGCGATAGCATAGTAAACGCTCCTCTCCGCATCTCCTCGTCAAACACGACGACGACATCATCCACATCGTTTACTTCTCCAAAACTCCCACCGATATCGGCAATGACGACCTCGACTTCGGCTTCCACAACATCAACCTCCAGATCGTGCAGCGCGCCAGCGACCGCTACCCCCGCTCCTCCTCCAATGATGACGGTCACAGCAACGTCAACGTCACCGTGGAATTCGCCGAGCTAGGCCTGCGCGTCGCGAAGACAATCATTGCGGCACCCGCGGAGCAGTCTTTTTTGGCGCCTCATCAATCAATTGGGGGTTTATTTCAGCTCCGATCATAACCCGTTATGATATAACACTACGTATGAGGCCGCTCTCTTCCAGGATATTTGTGTGTTGGGGAAAGCGGGTCTGTAAGCGCGCCCCACTAGGCCCTTTAAGCCAGCGGATCATTATGGGTATGTGCTTGTTGAGATTCCGGTAGGTGCTGGAGGCTGGGATCCGTGTACAGGGCACAGGTGTGAATCAAAGAAGATGAAGCGGGATAAGGAAGAATGACGATCATCCCGGAATCTTTGAGTTTATACCCTGTAGGATTTATGGTGAGGGTTTACATAAGAGGAACGTGAGAGCTTAGAAGGAATATCGTTCATCTGTGGTATGAAAATGGATCCTCATGTCTCAGACTCGAAAACAAATACATAGACACCGTAGCAATTTTTGAACATCGATATCATCACTTACGCCGCTTGATCATTACCTTCTATCAATATTGAGACATCAGTTTGTCGGACGTCTGATATCCCCAAAGTCGAAACCACCTTTCTACTTCCAATCGAATCCATCCTCATAAGAAGAATTCCCTAAAAGGTCTCAGCGATCCACCACGCTAATGCTAAGCGTCTAAGCATAGATTGTGACAGCTATGCTTGATAATCCCTTTATACATTGGAAAGGGTTTTATCCCCCTTCTTCCACAGCTTCGAATGCAAACAGAGGGAAGATGACATACATGCTGAACATACAGACCAGAATAGCGGTCTATTTGCTGCTTCGGAGACGCTCTGAAAATGGCGTTGTTAGCGGCCACGTAGCGTCTCAATAACCGACAGCGTGCACGGGGAGTCGAACATATTAGATACATATTTTCGTGGGCTTGTCGCCGATTTGATCATCATTTTTGACAAATGAAAGATAGATCCCTGTCATTGATGAGACATGCTATGTGGAAGAAAGCTCTTAAGCACGGACCGATACCAGCTGGTCCATATCTACGCACTTTTCAGACATTTGGTCATGGCCCTTTTGGTCGAGCAAACGTAGTCTGAACCCTGAACATTCCCCACCGGACATTGCTTCATCATTGATGGTGAATGAAATCGTTGAGCGGGGTTCCGGTGACACATGCCAGCCATATTATAATATACCTCTCATTGAAAACTTTCTTCTTCCTCCTTCTCCATCATCTCTGTCCTAAATATATACAAGACGTAGACCGTCACTAAACTACATCCCAAGGTCGTCTCTTGGTGTCGAAATGCCTCTCCCACAGTCGAACAAGTACATTTGGGTGACTTGCGTWTCCATTGTCGCACTCATAGCGACCTATCAGCTTGCCACTCAGAGTCTCTCAATTCCCTCAGCAGAAGAGATTCTGTATGACTTTGATGGCCTACAATGGCCGAGCAAGCTTGGCCCTGCTGCAAGTAGCGTCTCCGCAACATTCAAAGAGAATGAGTTCCAGAATGAGCCTACTGCGGATATTGCCCATGTAACATTCGGAGAAAATGAACTCCATAATGAAACAGCGATCGACATCCCAATATCAACAACATTCAAGAACGATCTTCAGAATAGCACTGCGCTCAGCAACCCGACTTCACCATCATGGAACGTGGAGAAGACACAAGTTCTACTAGAGGATAAATCAACAGACACTCCAGCAGATGGTGGAGACATCTTTCCACCAGAGGAAGAGCCGGAAACTATATCGCTTGAAAACAATAAGAATCTATGGCTTTGGTTCACTAAGAGCACCAAAACCGTGAATACGACTCTCTTTCGGATTTTGAGTGTTCTCTGTTTCATGCTCCTCCCCCTTTGTTTACAACTTCGCGACTCGTGGTTCCACATTAGGTTGTACAGAAGGATCGAGAAAGTCCTACGACCTTTCCTGCCGGCAGAGAAGGATGAGGAGAGTTGTATGGTAACCATGGCAGATATGGCAGAGCCAGCTGCGGAAGATCACAAGGGTGACCAAGGTATGCACCTGCTCGGATCGAAGAGTGGGCAGTGAGAGCTTCTGCTGAGTATTCCCTAGGCGGCTTCGACATATCGATAGTGTTAGAGCATCTCCACGCGCGAGACCAGATCATCCGACACAGTCAACGCATACAGACCGTTAAAGTGGAGCAGAGGCGTGGATGAGCATTGGAAAAACACCAGACATTGAAGCGGGGCTATGTGAAGACTGGAAAAGCTGTGATGACAAGGCTCAAGCAGTTGGAGGAAGAGATTACGACTCTGAGGAAAAGCGCTGTGGACTTCCCTACACCCACTTCTCTTGTAGCAACGCCGGCTCCCTCTCCAATCCTGCACCCACTAACGCCACCCTCCTGCGATTCGAGCTCAGACCCTGTTTTGCCGTCAGTCTCATCGCGCTCAGAGATGTCTGCGCCTACCATCCGCGAGCCAACCCGATCGAATGCTACTCCTCCGCTGCAGCCATCTTCACCATCCCCTCGACCGATTCCACTTTCAACAGAGTCTGCATCAGATAAGAAGGATCCTCTACCTCGGCTGCCACTCATGTGCACCAAGAGGTCTCTACACCAACCACGTTCAAACCTACTCGTTCAGCCCCTGCTTTCCAATTACCAGCGTCACCAGAACCAGTTGGCCTTCTGACTGCACAACACCAACCAACCTCACTTCCAGGTTCAAAGACCCTGTTCCATCCCTCGTCTGGCACATTTGGGCACACCGAAATTTTTGGCGCGCTTGAGCCCAGAAGCCGGGAGGCTTCGGAAAGCAGGAATGGCAAAGTGACTAGCTCCAAGTTCTCAGGAGTAAGTCCAGCATTAACCAATTCGATCCCATTTTTAATCTCGCGTCTCGAACAAGGCTCTCCTCCTCAACACCTTAAGTCTGGATCAACGGCTACCAAGGAACCGGCGCTTCCATCAAAGCCTCTTCTAGGACCACCAGTGCCAATTTTAGGAGAGTTGAAGGCCCACGACATGCCGAAGCGTGATTCTCAACGACCAAGACCAAAGCCAGTGATTCCTAAGCTCCGCAAACCAAGCAAACCAGAGCTTCCAGCATTTCTGAGACAGGACTTGGCCCCGCAGAACAAACCCAAGCTTCCCGCATTTCTAATGCCAAATTCGACCCAACAGAACGAGCAGGGACCAGGTCCGCAGCCAACGACACCATCAAGGCTAGAGGGCATGCTTTATGATACTAACATCCCTGTGAAGAAAATACTTTGTCGAGCCGACAAGATGTGCTCGTCCGGTGTGTGCGGCAAAGCCCACCACGGACCCAAGGTCAATCCGAATAGACCTTTCACCCTTGACACGTGCTGCGTCTACGAGCAGAATTGCACTCGCTGGCATGGCTCGCCAGCTTCAGCGGATCGCCAATCTGGCAAGTAAGCAGACGGGTCTGCTTGCCTGCCATCCTCTGGTACAGGTCGTTTGAGATGCTGAATGGGCRACGAACGGATGTGTTCCGCAAGACGGCGATGCACAGGGGAAAGGGAACGAATGTGGCAAATTTCGGTGATATCTTGATTAACGTAAAGAGCGCGCCCTACCTTGGCAAAAGAATGCCGGTAGATGGAGAAGGATGTCTCTCAGAGTGTGCTCCAGAAGAGACCCACGCTTTAGCAAAGGAGTGCTAGCGGAGTCCATGGGTCCCGTGATGAAGTAAAGGGCACGCTTTTGCAAATGATTGCAAGCGAAACGCCGAAGCACTCGAGCGTTGCAAATGACCATTCGGGTCTGTGAATTTACTGACTCGTCAGAACAGAGAGTTTTCAAGTGGCGTTGTCAAATTTTTGTCGTTAAAGTCTGCTATTGAAATGCATGCGAAAGATCAAACAATTGTGTGTCTCCAAGCCTTAGCATAAGATAATTGACAGTTCAATCTGAAATAGCCATTTGACCGCTTCTGTTATAAGACCACAAGTTCTCTTGCATTTACTTGATTTCGAGTCAACGTGACCGCGTAACAGTCGTTCGTCCAGATGGCTTCGATCTTAGCCCAATAGAGAATTCGAAGTTGCTTATAGTGATTCACCGGGGCAAATGATTGGCTCCCAATAAGTGAGTCTATTTTCATGCAGGAACCGGCATGTAGTACCCCTCCGCCAACCGTTCGTGGAATGATGGCCTGTGACTGGAACAACTCCTCACTCTTCTCCATCGACCTGGTCGGTGCCGTCATCCGCCAAGGCACCTTCGTCAAGGAAATGCACCGCATCTCCTGGCTCTTCTCCCCCGCCGCTCGATTCACCATGACCCGACTCCTGGCCAAGTACGAGCAATTCATCGCCATTTCCTGCACAGCCAGCAGCCACGGCCGCACGATGGTATTGCCCATCCTGGACGTCGATCTCGCATAGCAGACGCACCCGCTCTCACCTCCGCAATACTTCACCTATACCGTTGCCGAAGCGGGCCGGTTCATCAACCACGACGACAAAATCAACGACGTCGACCTTTCCGATGCGTTCGCCTGGACGTCGCGCCAATACCAGCAGCGCTACAAGGGACTCTACTCCGAATGCACCTGCTGGTACTGCGAAGCCATCCGGGAAGCCAACGCACCCGCTCTCAAGGATCACGTCGGGTTACGCACGCAACGGAGACTGGGCCTTGCAAAGCCGGACGCCACACAGCAGCAACTGCGGCAGCTGCATTCGTCCCTGGATCCACAAGCAGAGTGCGCGCACCTCTCTGCCCACAGCGCGATTCATCAGGGGGGTAGGCGCGCGCAAGGACAAGAGAGATATCCCGCCAAGGGAGGAGCGGTGTGTCGCTTACGGTTTGCCGGTGTATGTGCTGGGATATGTGCCGGGATATGTGCCGTCTGAGGGAGATCCGAGCGTGACGGCAGGATTATATGCGGCGAATCCTGCTTGTGGTTTATCTTGATGTGCTCAGGGGAGTTGTAGCGGCGGAACAGCGATGGGCGCTTGTGGGGGGGATGGGAGATGTGCAAGCTGTTCGTCGGGCGCGGATGGAGGTGACGGGGGGGATGGAGGGGATGGGGGCGATGGTGGAGGCTGTGGTGGCTGTGGAGGGTGTGGGTGGATGTTCGAATTTGGCCCTGTCATATCAGTCCGTCTGTTGCTGCATGTTGATAAATATCTTTGTCTGTTACTGCGCCTCTTTTTTTCTTTGGAGTTGATGAGGGCATGAGATTTCTCTTTTCTTCAGAGAAGGCGTTTGGCTTAGGCTTTGATAGGCCTCATATCTTGTCCTTTTGATTGTATAGAGTGAAAACCCTCGAAGACATCATGTTAAGCGAAATTGTATAAAGGGAGCTTCTTTCACCCTCTTACTGATGCTCTCATCACAAAGGGGCTTGAAGAATTGAGTATGGTCCACATCGTCTCATCTTTCTGCCTTCAACCAAATCGTATTCATCATGACTACAAATGTACGTGAGTGCTGAAACTCACATTGTCAAACACCCGCTCGTCGTCGTCCCGTCAGCCAATCAATCGCCCTCCGTCTCAGCTCCCTCACGAGTACAGGATTGTCTCTCGTCACCGAGCTAGTGGCGCCCTGATTCTCCACCACCCGTCTCACGAGATACTCTATACATTCCTGAATAGTGCCCCAAGTCATACACTTGTACACCCCCGGAACAGCGACTTGCTTCTTACTCTGCACGCCCGTTGCACCATTCGCGGTCTCAAAATGTTGCAAAAGCTCACAGCCGAGCTGATCCGCCATACCCTGCAACTGACCAAAATCAGGCGTCGTCTTCAGCCTTCCTTGCGCTTGCAGATCGCGAACTAGCTGGCTTGCCGTTGCGACGCTGGTCGGATTATGGCCTGCGAGGAACAGTTGCATCTCGGGGAATTCGGGCACGCCCTTGACCGTACCGCTGAGGAGGGCTTCGACGATACTGTCGTAAGAATGGTCGGTATCTGCTTTTGTGTCGTGGATGCGCTCTCGGATGTCATTCTCGATGTAAGCTCCCCGGACGAGCTTGATCGCGAGGGTCCAGCCTTCCTGATGAGCGAGGTTGAGCTGATGTGCGAGCTTGTCCTTGGACGCTTTCAGGTAGGCCTGGATGGTGTTGTAGACCACGACTTGGCCTGCTCGGTTCCATTTGCGCATCATATCAATTGTCCAGCTGTCAATGGAATGTTGCAGATATTGCTGTTCGGAATCGATCCAGACCCTGCAATTCTGATCTGATGCTTTCTGTAGGATGGCGTCCATCGCCTCGACAAACTTCCGGGGAGCCGCATCGCCTTTCAGCATTCTGTTGGTCACATAAGATCCAGCTCCACTGAGTCTTTGCGTCTATGTCAGCCTAACTTTCCCCATGGAAAGGAAATATCATACTTAACACCCAGCCAGTCCCCTCTACCCACCATGCCCAGCGTCTCGAGGTTACCTTGCTTCCACAGTCTCACTTCTTCCTCAAGAGACTGATCCAAGGCACATTCATCCTCTGCATTAGGCTGACCAGACTTCTGAATCTGGATCTCTTTCCCATAACACAATACCACACCGGAGAACCCGAGAGACTTGATTTGCTTAATCCTCCTGCATATTTCCTGTCGATCTCTGCCAGCGCAGAACTGGTCGTATACCAAAGGCTTGACGATTGCTCCAATGAGTGGGTTTCTATCTGGATTCAGGAAAGGTGATTGCGATCTCGCGATTTTTCTYAATACTGCAAGTCCGGGCTTTAAGAGGATATTCGACGACAGGAAAGCACCAAGGAATATAGACCTCAGTAGACTCCCTGCGGGCAGGCGAGTGAGTTCATGTGGGGGCTCTGGTTTTCTCGCTTCTAATTGACCAGGAAAGGCAGTGGGTGACTTGTGTACGAATGATGCGTCAGTGGACGATTGCCGCACAATCGAGGGGTGAAATCTGGTGAGAGGCAGCACTTGGCGAAAWAAGGGGTGAGGCCGTAGCAAGGAGAGGCGAGTCGTTGATTCCAATACTATCATCATCACAAGGTCGGACCCACTATACAGCAAAGCCAGCCGCAGCTGCGTTCACCCCAGTCATGATCTTATTGGGGGATGTCTCAGCCAAATAGATGATATAAAAGCCAAGCTTCTGCGGTAGACTAAGCCGGGCGGTGTCCATGCATGCACGTCATGTCCACCCGGAACCTAACCGTCTAGGGATCGAGTATCCCTTGCTCGTGGTAAGGACCAATGGTACGTATAATGACGGAAGACAACATGGTCCGGCATCTCGGGCCAATACTGACTAGGGATCCAGATCCGTGTAGGCGAGAGAGCACTTTACCCCAATTGACATTGCTAGGGCGGGGATGGTGATTGTCAAAGATAAGGCTCATCACTGCCACGAGAGGAAGGAGTGAGGGGAAGGGTAGAGTGTCACACGATCCGTGCATGAGATGRTATCACAAGTTCACCTTGCTGATAAGATCTCGATCGGTCTTATGAAGCCCGTTCTCAAGATACCGATAGGCCTCGGCCTGGACCTGTCGGAAGGCTGCCGGTGCATATTGGTAGCCGAGAGATGATCTGTCGGAACCCATGATTCCAATCGCTGGTAGCACTAGAACATGGAGTGGATCGACAGAAGTGGCAGGGTCCTTTGCCGGCTTATGTACGACGAAAGCCAATAACCAACTACATGTCTCTAGTGTAGCGAATAGCATGTCGGACCCCGTCAGAGATAGCAGACCGCACATGCCCACGCTCTAACTCCAACACAGCGTTGATTGTGATCCCTCTAGATACCGACATCGATTCTTTCAATGATTCAGGTGTCATTCCTCCATTCATCAAAAGCCCTGACGCACTACGCAGGGAAGCGACGGCGAGCTTCGTGGCTGCCGGTCGTGGCAGGCCTTCTGCGACGCTCGCGTCGACAATAGCGTCCACCGCAATCATAATTAGCGCATTGCAAGCAGCCCCGGTAGCTGTTCCCTCGTCCATGAGCGTTTCGGGGAGCCACTGTACTTCTCCTAGCTGCATGAACATCCACCCTGTAACTTTCTGTCCATCTTGCCCCGCTTGAAGTGGCTCAGCGATCAGCGTCACCGAGTTATTGATCTTCGCACCGAGGCTTGGGATGACACGGAAAATGCTGGCATTTGGAGCAGTATCTTTCTGCACTCGTAATCCATTCGCTAATCTGTCGCATGAGACCCCTGCTAGAAGGCTGATGATGAGTTTACTCCGCAGAACCTCAATCAGTCCCTCTGTTGCCAGAACGGCTTCAAGCTCTCCTGGAGGAAAGCCGAGGATGATAACGTCTGCTGAGGAGACAGAGTCCACGATAGGTTCCCCTCCTGCACAATTGACGTGGATCTGAAGATCACCTAAATCATTGCGAAGACGCTGTAGGGATGCCTGAGACCGCACCCAGGCAGTGTAACTCAATGAGGGATCGCCAGTCTCTTTAGGCTTGGACAATAGGCCTCGCAAGATGGCTGTTCCCATAAAGCCTGAGCAAATATTATCATCCTGCCGAAGTTAGGCGACCACAGTGTTAGACTTACCACTTCCGAGGACTGCAATATGAAAGCTCGGCCATGGACAAGACATTCTGGCTATTCAGTCCGTTCTCCCGTAGTAGTCAACGGTGCGCACAAATTGCCTTCTTCGCAGCAGTAAGTCTGTTCTCCAAATGACTGTCTAAACACGGTTGGACGTATTTATGCTGTTGACAGTGTCAGGAGGAGTAGTTCGCTATACTGCCGTAAGTACCGTTGTCACTACCGGTCGCGAGTGAATTGTGGCGAGAGATTCTGGCCGCAGTAGCGTCAATGTGTCAATGTGTCAAAGATTGGCAGGCCGCTTGCTTGATACCGCTTTACTCGGGAAGGGCTCCCGATGATAGGGTTGGAGTACGGATGAGCTACGGTTCATCCGCAAAGGGCGTTCCGTAGCTCCCGAGCATCGGTAGGCGGATATCACCAGCCACGCTACGGCTGCGGCAATAAGGCCGATCATCGATCTAACCGTGGCAAGACACAAAGCAGGTACTAAAGAGCAAGTGCTTGCCGGTGGTCGCCGCCGGGGAGTCTCAGGAAAAGCCTACTAGTGCCGACACCGTTCTGACCATGGTCCTAGACACATTGGTAAGGGAGACCGATTCCAAACCCGCCAAGAAGCACAGCTGCCCAGTTCCAGCACCTGGCTGCTATGTTCCCGCCGTGACGTTCTTTCATCCAGAGACCGACAAGCTCGACTTGGTCTCGCAGAAGAAATATTACTCTTATCTCTCCAGGACCGGATTGCGAGGCTTGGTGGTCTTGGGCACCAATGCGGAGACATTCCTCCTGAACCGAGAAGAACGCAAAAGCCTGGTGGTCGCCGGCAGACAGGCTGTACCAACTGGATTCCCCATCATCGCGGGTGTGGGAGGCCATTCAACATCGCAGGCCCTGGACTTCATCGCCGATGCGCACGATGCCGGCGCGGATTTTGCCCTGCTGTTGCCATGCGCATACTTTGGAAAGCAGACGACACCAGCCGTAGTCAAGCAATTCTTCGCACAGGTGGCGCAACAATCACCGCTACCCATCATCCTATACAACTTCCCAGCAGTGTGCAACGGTCTGGATCTAGATTCAGACATGATCGAACAGATTGCCAGGCAGCATGATAACGTTGTCGGGGTGAAGCTGACCTGCGGGTCCGTGGCCAAAATTGCGCGTCTGTCGGCCATTTTCCCACCTTCGCGCTTCGCCGTCTTTGGAGGGCAGGCAGATTTCTTGCTCGGGGGTCTCGCTGTCGGGAGTGCAGGCTGCATCGCGGCTTTTGCCAATGTCTTCCCAAAGTCGGTTGCGAGAGTCTTTGCCCTTTGGAGCGCTGGAAGAGAGAAGGAAGCATTGGTCCTGCAGAGAGCGCTTTCTCTTGCAGAGTCACCGACGAAGGCGGGGACAGCAGATACCAAGTTTGCAGCAGCCGTGACGACTGCGCCTCGAGCAGGCATCGGTGATGCGGCTCCTCTACTGAGACCGAGGAGGCCAT
This sequence comes from Ramalina peruviana, assembly GCA_001956345.1. NCBI lineage: Eukaryota > Fungi > Ascomycota > Lecanoromycetes > Lecanorales > Ramalinaceae > Ramalina > Ramalina peruviana. Next base: position 19,130 of record MSTJ01000004.1, read on the forward strand.
ATGAGGAGCCTGATGGGAAATCGAAACAAAGAATCCTGGACACAATGAAGCCGCTGAGCTGGCTCGAAGACGATCAGAGGTCGGATGATAGAACTCCCATCAGGGCTCGATTGGCCTGAGGAGATTTGAGTAGGAACCTCAGCATTGCAGGTCTGCAGCGGTGTGACTGGGTACCATAAAAGCATCATTGATCGTGCGTGGCGTTTGAGTTATAGTATAGTTCTTATTTATCGAAATCCCACACCTTCTAATATGTGTGTTCCGACGTTCCCAGTGTCACCCAATTCATTGGCTTCATCCGCAAACATCTTGACAACGGCTTGCAGCGCGAATTCGACCTTAGGCACTCATCAGGTTTGCCCTCGTTCTCATATTAACCACCCCTCCAACACCAAAGGCAGGTATGACTCTGCACATTCTTGCAAGGGCGGTCGCCGGCCAGTCGGCCCATATCTTGTTCAAGCGATCCGAAGCTGGCCTAGGAGAATTCCTGTTGTACAGGTCCAGCCCCCATAGGTGTAATGGACAGTTGAAGACTTGCATCACGGCAGGGGTGACAAATTGTGCAACTGATAGACGACTAAGGTGATTCTCTATGGTATCTGGAAGCATCGGCCCGAGCTTGGGCGGTAGGTTAAATGAAGCGAAGATGGTAAGCGAGTCGCGCAGAGCCAGCAATGCGTAGCTGGCAGGTGGAAGAGGTCGAGGAGAAATAAGGCCGAACATTCGAGTGAACTGGCTATCTTTGTACAAAGCCAAGCTCATATTGACCGCTGCCACTGCGCTGAACTTACTAAGGCCACTCGTGGTTGTTCCTGCTGGCAAATCCTGCTTGTCGGAGCTGATGGTGTCGACAATATTTGCAGTCAGATAAGTGCTACTATACAATAGCATCATTATGCCAAATGGACGAGCAAAGCAGAAGGTGTGGGGACGGAGCAGGATTTGTCGAAGAGAGGTCTTGAGTGACATGGCGAAGGAGTAGCGACCTGAGACCCTCTCAACGACTGCCCTTGTGGGTGTATCAGCTGATGCGTTCTTCAAGACACCTTGGAATGTAACGAAAAAGGAAGCAGAAGAAAAGCATACTGGTCAATCACTGTGACGAGAGGTGCGACAAGAGCACCTGCTGTGACAGCGCTGGTAGCATCAATCATCAATTTGGAGCTTAAACTCCTTTCCTTTGAGGATTCCTCCCTGTTGTGCGCTGACTGTTTCCGTACGCGAATTAGATGGTCATCGATGTCGCCTAGATCGTGCGCCGCAGACGACGTGGTGAGGATGCTCATTGTTGCTCTTCAGCAGACGTTGTTCGTTGCCATCTTCGCGTGAGCATGCCATGTTTCTTGCTGGACCCTCTTCCAGTTAGGCTCTGAAGCATCTTCAGTTCAGACGCTCTTGCATCATGGCTTGACCTGTTGGATTTGTCGTAATGCAGGGCTGCAGTCATTCGGGACGAAGATTAGTCGGAGCCGGTTGATGAGCCGACTTCTTTCCGCCGCAACAGCCGAAGATTCCAGCCCCACGCTTTCAAATCGGCTTTGCGTATCGTAAGTCTGAAATGCCCCATGCCGCAGTAGCGCTTTGCGAGACTGGTCCTGGATAAAGTCAAAGCTGAACTCGAGTCAGGTGTTGAAGACCATAATTCAATTCAACCTTCTTGACCATGGCACGCAAAGAATCGCCCGTCCTTGTTGCTGGAGCCGGCGCATGGGGCCTTTCCACCGCCTTACACATGAAGAATGCGGGCTATACGGACATCACGGTGTTTGAGCGCGCCGAACAGATTCCGTCAAGATATTCTGCCGCCTGGGATCTCAACAAGATTGTCCGTGTAGAGTACGAGGACCCTTTCTACCGTGACCTAGCCCTTGTACGTTTTCATAATCCCAGAGTTGACAAGACGTATCTACCTGCAACCGAAGCGAACGGAGTCTTGAATTCGATAATAATGCCGCGTGCAGTAACTGACAGGGCTGGGAGCGAGGTAGGATGCCCTTGAAGGGTGGAAATCTCCATTGTTYGGACAATATTACCACCAGACAGGCTATGTCGTTGCGGCGACCGGCAGAGCACCGCCAAAGGCATTCCATCATTTGGAGACGGCTCTCGCGTCAATATCAGCACACCCCTTACTCTCCTCTGGGATCAGACCATTGAACAGTGGAGAGGATTTCAAGAAATACACATGGCAGTATTCGGGACCTTTGACAGGGTTCAAAGGATACTTCAACCAAAATGCAGGCTATGCTCACTCTGCGGATGCAATCAAAGGCATCTGGGAATATTGTGCAAGCATGGGAGTAAAGTTTGTCTTGGGAGAGTCTGCAGGCAAAGTGGTAGAAATTCTTTATGCTGGAGCCCAGAGCGATAGCAGCGGGAATCGTCGTTGTGTTGGCTTCAAAACGGCGGATGGTAAAGTTCACCTGGCCGATTTAACGATCTGTGCCCTTGGCGCTCATGGTGCGTCGTTAATCCCCAGTCTCGGCAACTTTGTCGTCGCACGATGCTGGTCGGTGGCACACGTGCAGTTGAACGAGGCTGAGACGAACTACCTGCGCGGAATCCCCACAACGAATGTTCGCGATCTTGGCTTCTTCTTCGAGCCCGACCCCAAAACACGTTTGTTCAAGCTCTGCCCATTGGGCACCGGATACACCAACACAGACAACGACGGTGTTTCCTTGCCGCCAGCCGATCTACTCCCGCCTCCACAGGATTACATCCCCATAGAGGATGAGCGGAAGTTGAGACAGCTGTTACGCGAGACTTTTCAATGGATGGCTGAGAGACCTTTCGTGGAGCAAAAGCTTTGCTGGTTTGCCGACACGGCAGATTCGGAGTACTGCATCGACTTCGTGYCCCACACGGGTCAATCGCTCGTCGTTTTATCTGGTGACTCTGGCCATGGATTCAAGATGATGCCAAGTTTTGGAAAGTGGGTGGTAGACTTGCTGAGCAAGAAAGCGCAGCAAGAATCGCGATGGCAATGGCGAAAGACAGATTTGAGAGGCCAGGATTGGAGCAGCTCAGTCAGTTGGAGGATTGGGACATCGCAAGAGATCCGAGATCTGATCAAGGACAAGTCAACCATGATCAGGGCCAGATTGTAAGCCAGTCAAGCAAGATCCAGCGTGAGAACAGGTCGCTCTTGTACATCATCAGCAGCCACCCATACATGCGTTTTAGCATCAGCTGCTGATCTCCATTGTCCCTGCGCTATTTTCAAGAGCCCGTCTTAAAGTGCCAACTCAGCTTCTTTCGCCTTTGTTGGATCAGAAGCCGAGAGGAAATATCCATATCCAGAAGATGGACCTATCGACTTTGTTCTTCGTTCATGGGTTGCTGCTTAATGGGTAAAATCACGAAAGGCTTGAAGGGGTAGGAACGTTTCGTGTTGATGTTGGCATCCTGAGGCTGAAAATAAAGATTGATATTTCCCGCCTTTTACTTATCTAGGCTTGGCGCTGTTTTGACGCACTAAGCTCATTCCAGAAGGGTGACCCCGCATCGTAATACGTCATCCAGATTGGTAGCCGTTTTCGATATCAAGATCAATATCAATATCAACATCAAATGTGACTCGAGTATGTAGAACGCGCAAGATTTGTGCATCATGAGATGGAAAATGCGAGTCAGCAACAACAGCAACAGCATCAGGAGCATCGCATCAGAAAGCGGGCGCCAAACGCGTAGGTCAACTACCAATCATTGCCTCTGTAGCCTCTATTATCCATCTTCTACAAGCGCACAGAAGTGACTGGGGACAGGTGTACTCGTTGCCGTCAACAAAAGATCAGATGCTCCGGTACCGCTCCTTGCGGCCAATGCTGCAAGAAGAACCTTCCTTGCAATTTCTCCAGCGAGCCTCAGAAGGTGGTAGTCTCGAAAGCGTAGGTTGCAAGCGCGCATATGTCTCAATTGCAGAGCCTGACTGAGCATGTCACGTAGATTTCTCGACTCTCTTGAAAGACAAGTCAAAGACTCTCGCCAGCGCGGCAGAGGAGACCCTGAACGAAATCACGTTGATCCTGTCCCATCCACTGATGAGTATTACGATTCATATTTTCAAGCCAGTAGGTGAAGCGTGGCCGCAACACACTTGCCACTTATATCTTCTTAGACTACGACGGACATTCTCATCATCCCCCCAATCCTGCAAATCCCTCGCGCCTCAACGACCAGTCCGAGTCTGAATCTCAGTCGCGCAGGGACAGTGCTGACTCGGACGAGGTCTACACAAACCCTTTGGTGTCTGGCAAGTCGCTCTACGTAGCAGACAGCAAAGGTGAACCATGTAAGCCTTCCTACCAGAGACGCTGCACAGTCCGATCCAGTCCTGACAACAAATTCTCTCACAGCCTACCTGGGTACATCCTCGAACTGGTCTTTTGGCAGGCGTATCCTGAGCCACGCTCACGAGCATGTCTATGGCACATCGCTCCCAGCCGCCAGTCTCCTCTTCGAAGGACAGACTTATGAGCTCGGACGAATCGGTGGCCGACGGCGCTCCGCAGAGTTCGACGAGGCTGCGCTGCCGACTTCAGACTTTGCATTATTCCTCATTAACGCAGTCAAGTTCCACTGCGGCCAGTTGTTTCATCTGTTCGACGAGGAAGACTTCATGCGGAATTTCAGCAGGCATCATGACCAGACTCGTCGAGACGACTGCTCCGACTTGTGGCATAGCCACTATCTTCTGATTCTCGCTCTCGGCAAGGCCTTCGTTGTTCGCGTCGGCCAAGATCGACAGCCTCCAGGAGCCGATCTGTACACGCATGCGATGCAACTACTGCCTGACACCACACAGCTTTGCAAGGACCCCACTCCTTCAATGGAGATACTGTGCTGTGCTGCGCTTTATCTTCAATGCTTGGACATGCGTGAAAGCGCCTTGCTTCTGGTAAGCTCCGTATTCCAACGGGACACGATTCTGCCCAGTGGCGCTCATGATGACGGCAGATTGGACAAGCATTACGAATGGCTGTTGTCCACGGCATACACACCGACATCCAGAGTCGGCACCATTCTGAAGCTTTCACCGAAAGATGTCGGGAGGTGTGGTGGACCGTCTATTTGCTCGACTGTCACCTGTCCTCTCTGATGGGTGTACCGCTTGCACTCGCAGAGCAGGACATCAGCGCGCAATTGCCGTCCTTTGGAGGCGCCTCACAAAAGTCTCTGGCGCTATCGATCCATGTCAAAGTCGTCAAATCGACCACACTGATACTCCGAAGTAAGTCTCCAAATGCCCAGTAGCGACGTGTCGTTCCTGTCTGACTGTCATCGCAAGCCGTTTACGGTCAAGAGGGTCGCATGGACGGTCGATTTCTGGCCAGCATCAAGAACGCGCTGAAATGTCTGGCGAGCTTCAACGACGAGCGAGACAATGGATTCCCACTCAATCTGAAGAAATCCTCAAGCAGCATCTCCAGACTCTCAGCTTATCTCCACCTATTTCATCATCAGGTTCGCACCCCACTACAACAAATTCCCTTGTACGGACGAGCAGGCTAAAGCGCTGTCCACAGTGTATCATCCTCACCATCCGCCCCTTACTCTACGCCCTATGGCAGAAGCGGGTCGAGACCTCGGCGCAAGTACGTGTCAGCTCAACCGGAAGCGTGAGATCTCTACTAAGAGTCTGCATTGCATCCGCGCACGAAACCCTGAAGATTCTCGCTACTCTCCAAGCCCAAAGCCTTCTCGGTAAGCAAACCCCATGATTAGAGTCTGCATGCACGCACACCCACCCCTAAGGTTCAGTTACTGAAGACTGCCTCTCTCTCTTCTCACCATCTAGAAAGCTTCATCCCCTTCGACCTCGAATCCACCTGGTCGAGCGCGGTCGTGCTCCTCGTCACCAGGGTAGTCGACCCCTCTCTTCTACGGCGAAACGAATCCTGGCTGCAGAAAACGCACGTCATTCTTGACGAAATGGTCTCGCGCGGCAATTTGATCGCAGGGCTCCGAAAAGCAGAGCTGCAACAGCTCGAAGACACGCTGACACGCTTGCACACCAAGGCCACCACCGCAGCAGCAGGGCCCGTCACGACGACGACGACGACGACGACGACAGCGCGGGACGTGGTTCCGCAGCAGCAACGGGACTGCGAGGAGGTGTCGGCATGGGTGGAGACGGCGCAGATGGATATGGAGGCCAGCCTTTCGCAGTCGCACTCGGAGCCGTTGCGGGATTGGGATTCGGAAGAGGGGCTGAGCGGGGCGCAGCTGATCGCGGTGGCGGACTCGCTGGATTTTACGAACCTGGATTGGGTGTCGGCGGCGTCGATGGGGCAGTTGGATGGGTGCATGTACTGAAACCTCGCTATCATCTTGGAGTGGGTGGGGGGCTTTGACGGGGTTATGATTGATGAGGGTATGTATTCAGAGGAAATATTAGAGTTTCTAATCAGTTGCAGTCCATTTAACGAACCTTGCTCGCCTATTAGGATACACTGACAACCGCAAAGCGCTTTTGGTTCCCTCACTAGAAACGGTCTGAATCAAGGTTGCTAGGATACAACACGCTGTCCAACTTATCGTACTCCTCCTTCAACGTCCTCGGCGCCGTGAAGCGCATCAACAGATTGACACTACCGGCCTTGTCACAAGTCCCGCTCCCTCTCGCCCCTCCAAACGATTGCTGTCCGATAACCGCCCCGGTCGTCTTGCAATTGGTGTAGAAGTTCCCCGCCGCATAGCGAAGGCGGTTTTCGGCCTGCCGAATGGCAACGGGATCGCTGGCGAAGATGGCTCCTGTGAGCGCAAAGCCCCCGCCTTGGCTGTCGATGGCCTCGAGCTCCTTCGCGAAATCGGCGTCGGGGTAGATGTGCGCGACGAGGACGGGGCCGAATAGTTCGTTGTTGAACAACTGATGCTCGGGGGATTTCGCGACGTAGATGGTTGGGTCGATGTACAGGCCCTTGCTGCCGTCGTATGTGCCCCCAACCACCGTCTCGAGCTCGGGGTCTTGATTGGCCGCGTCGATGGCTTTCGTGATCTTGTCAAAAGCTGCTTGATTGATGACGGTGCCGGTGAAGTTATCAAAGTTGTCCGGGGGCCCGACCTTGACGGCGCCGAGTTCGCGTTTCATGACTTCCAAGAAGGCCGGGGCTTGGCTTGCGGGGAGGTAGATGCGAGAGCAGGCCGAGCATTTCTGACCGGCGTATTCGAATGAGGCGCGGATGGTGTGTTTCACTGCGTTCTCGATGTCCGCGGATGGGTGGATAAGATGGAAATTCTTCCCGGATGTCTCGCCAATCATTCGGGGAATGTCGCGATATTTCTTGCTCACAACACCCTCGGCTGCCTTGCCGTAGAGCGAGCGAAACACGCTGGATGATCCAATGAAGTTGAGAGCGGAGAACTCAGGATGATCAAGGACCTTTCGAGTCACCGCCTCGGGATCGCCATTGATGAGCTGAACGACTCCAGGAGGAAGACCAGCCTCGAGCAGGATCTGGTGCACGAGATAGCTTGCATAGACATTCATCGCCGACGGTTTCCATACGACAACGTTGCCCATCAACGCAGGAGCAGAGACAAGATTCCCACCAATCGCCGTAAAATTGAAAGGAGACACCGCATACACAAAACCCTCTAGTGGCCGCCAATCTGTGCGTCCGTGGTGTGCGTGTGAGTTGATGGTAGGCTGCTTGTCATAGATCTGCTGGGCAAACCCGACATTGAAACGGAAAAAGTCAGCAAGCTCTGCTGCAGCGTCGATCTCAGCCTGCCAGGCGTTCTTCCCCTGACCTAGCATCGTTGCTGCCATCAGCTCGTAGCGATACTTGCCCGCCACGAGTTCGGCTGCTCTGAAAAAGATGGCGGCGCGGTCAGTGAAGGGCATATCCTGCCAGGCTTGTTTGGCGCTCAGGGCGGCCTCAATGGCTTGAGCGACGTCGGTTTCCGAGGCATCAGCGTACTGGGCGAATACTCTGGCGTGCTCTGATGGCATTGGCACGGAGACGGTCTGGCCATGGCTTCTTGATCTCGAGCTCTCTGGACCGCCTCTGGCTGGTACTTGCACTGGCAATCTGGACCTGAGGTCGTTCACGGCTGTGATCAACTTCTCTCTCTCCGAAGAGCCTTGCCGATAGTGATACTGAAAGGTATGCTTTAGCGGGCCGTATCTATTGCTCCAAGTTCGACCATACCACTCACGTTAGGCTCATTGTATGATTGTGGGACAACGTAATGTCCGCCAGTCGCGATTGCTCGCCTTGTGCCTGATATGAATACTCTATTGACGACAGCTCTATTTTTAGATTGTAGGAAAGAGGCACGAAAGCCAACCAATTGATGTTTCATTGCTTCTTACTCCTTCTGGCTGAGATCAATTGAGTCTGTGTCAAGAATCGCGGTGCGAAGCCCATCCAAGATAACGTTCATTTTTAAGCAGGCAACATCTTACACGTTCTATTGGTGACCTTTCAGAGGCTGCTGCATGGAATTTAGCCAACACTCTCGGTACTATGTGTCCCTGCTGCCACCTACCGGCCGGGGGCAAAATCTCGGGAGGTTGGAATCTCCTGGACTGCCGATAAAAAGACTTGGCAAAATATCGGCACAAAAATTGTCTACAGAGAGACATCGGGAAGATCAGCCGATAGATATGAGGGGTAATATGTACCGCGTATGCTAGTCCCCTACGTTTGGTCGAAAGCAGCACAGCTTATCGTCGCTAAATCCATGCGCAGGATCTCGCCTGTCAAACTCGTCATTCAGGTCAGTTCTCATATCATGCTGCATGAGTAGAGGAAACCGAAAGGATGGTCTAGATCTACCACGCACTTGGCCGTAGATCTTGGACAAGACCAGCAAGTCGCTCCCGGTCCACACCATAGATATGTACGTGGGAGATGCCGGCCATTGTGCGTTTCTTCCGCTATCTGGAGATTATCTGAGATCGATTCTTCTGCGTGCGCCCAGTCAGGGTAATCTTGAACCATTCGGACGGAAGCGAATTTTCTCCTTCAGTTCTGCGTTTTAATTGTGCTTATAACACTTCAATGTTCCGTCATCCCTTCCACTTCCTACCTCAACTTTCTTAACCCTCACCTGCGAAAACATACACAACAGCTCTCATCACCATCTCAGCTCACCGAAGAGCCGAAGGAATCTCTTCGTCTATTGGAGAGCCACCCTGAAGCGGCCATGGACGACACGAAATTTCGCAATGGCTCTGACTCGAGCATGTCTAAGGATGCGGAGAAGGGGGGTGCCAGCATCGACCTGCATCCTACAACCAGTATCCAGAATGCAGACATGATCGAGATGGTCGACACTTCCAATGGCCAATTCCACCGCTCCTTCACGCCGCATCAAGTCCATGTAAGCAATCAATCAAAACAATTGCTCTGTCACGCCTCCTTTGGTCGACTGACACCACGACTCTTAGATCATATCACTCGGTTCCAACATTGGCTCAGGGCTCTTCATCGGGACCGGTGCGGCCCTTGCTACTGGTGGCCCAGGGAACATGATCATCGCGTACTTGCTGGTCTGCACCTGTGTCTGGGCTGTTCTCCAGTCGCTGTCTGAGATGACGATTGCCTTTCCGACCTCGGGAAACTACATCGACTATGCAGACCGCTGGGTTGATCCTGCCTTGGCATTTGGTGCTGGTGTTGCTGAATGGCTGGGTAAGGGTGACATTTGCTGCCTGATTGAAACCTATGACTGACGGGCGCAAAGGCTGGACGACAATCGTTGCTTCTGAAGCTGCCTTTTTCAACATTCTCATTCAATATTGGGCTGGTGGAGACTTTCCCAAGGGTGCATCGCGTGAGTCCTCTCTCACCTAAGCTCAGCAATGTTGAAAAGTCCCGATGCGCGAGGCCAGTCAGCGGGGGCTCGTCACTACGAGGCTCTTCTCTCTGCTTTACACTCCACAGGCAACGAGTCACCTATCGCGATGCTGACCATTATTGCAGTCACCCTCTTCATAGTCGTCACCTGTCTCTTGTTTGCCTTCCCGAATAGCGTGTTTGCTTGGTTCGAGTATTTCACCTCACTGATCAAGATCATCCTATTCATGCTTATCATCTTGATCTCCCTCGCGCTAGTATGCGGAGCTGGCCCCAAGGGTTACGTGCATGATGGAGCGACGTGGAGGGACTATGAGGTCTTCAAGAACGGTTTCTCGGTACGTGCACGTCAAGGTCGCTAATAAGACTTGAGACTAACCTTCTTCCAGGGTTTCGGCCATTGTGCCCTTCTGGCGACCTGGGCCGTTGGTGATCAGATCTTCATCGGCATCATGGGCGGCGAAGCCCAGAACCCGCGGTTCTCCATGGGCCACGCCACCAAACTTGTCCCGTACCGGGTCATCTTTGTCTACATGGTGTGCGTCATCTTCATCACGGTACTCATTCCCTCCACCAACGAGAACCTGCTCGGAGGCTCCGGTGTGACGGCATCCCCGTTCGTCTTGGCGATCCAGGACGCTGGCATCCCTGTTGTTTCAAGCATTCTGAATGCTGGCATCATGTGTGGTATCCTTGCCATCTCTGCCGAGTCCATCTATCTCTCTTCCAGAATCCTCCGGACCATGGCCCATCAGAAGCTCATTCCGGTGTGGGTCGCTCATATCGATCGCAAAGGTCGTCCAATGCGCTCCTTGATCATCACGTGCCTCTCGGCGGTTGTCTTGACATATATCAATCTCTCCGGTAAGTGACCAATCTCCTCAGGGACAAAAGTCCTAAAAGACTTCATGCTGACATGTCGCAACAGCCGGCGGCACTGTTGCGCTGAATTGGTTCATCTCCATCACGAGCTCCTCGTTCTTCATCAATTGGATGATCGTCGCCTTCACATCTTGGCGCTTCCACAAGACCCTCAAAGCGCAAGGCGACACCCTCTTCTCGCAACTGTACGCATGGAAATCTAGCCTTTGGCCGATGGCACCTGCCTGGCTTATGACCATATGCACGATCCTCCTGATCAGCTGTTTTTATGTCGGCGCCAAGCCTCCAGTAAGTAAAGATGACTCCGCATCGCATCCCGATATCCTGGCACACACAGACCACTAATGCATTCGCATTTGCAGGGCGTCTCTGGTTTTACTGCAGACAACTTCTTCCAGTATACCATCGGAATCCTCCTCATCGGCACGCTCACTGGCGGCTACAAGCTCATCTTCAAGACCCCCTGGCGAGATCCGAAGACTGCGGATTGTTTGACCGGTCGACGAAAGCTGACTCCCGAAGACATTGAACAGCTGGATAAATACTACGGTCAACCCGGTTGGCGGCGATTTTTGAGCTATGTTAAACTCTGGTGACCAAGAGAGGTTGACTATGTTACAAAGACTTATTGTATGATAACAAGAGGGTGGGTGAGTCTTTCGGAGGCGTTGATGGGGCGGTGTTTCAGTGCCGGGTGATAACGAAGTGAATGTTTCATGATGTCAATGGAAAACTCAATCAACCGAGCAATGAATCAATCAAGCAATCTGACTTCTAACACACCAGTATTCCTACTTGATTGTCAGGAACCAATCTGGCTGGCTTTGAACGTATATGTGTGGGTGGTGTGATGAGACCATACATGGACCCTCGGGAGGTGAAAATATCAGTGCCAAGACACTAGCCCCGATGAGGTTAGTATCGTAGAGCTGGAAAAAGTGCCCTTGTGGCAAGAAGAAATCATCGTATATTCATACCACTTCTCGAGAGATGAAGATGAGGGAGCCCAGAAAATGGCGATGGCCTCTCGGTGACCTGGTGGCCTTCAAAAACTCAATGCAGGTACGTCGTTGCCAAGAAGATAAAAAATCCTCAACAAGCTTTCTGGCGCGGGTCGCGTATTTGTTTCAACGACTATTTTTGGGATTCRCTAGTTGAGACGGACGCTCTGAAACATATGAATTCATTCTCCTTCCTCTAGTATTCCCTAGTGTTCCTGTCAAGGTTCAGGTGCAAGCCTCATGCTTTCGTCCTCTCGGCCGCCTCCTCCTCTTCTCCTATCCTTCCCACATATGCTCCCTTCCTAGCTGCTTTCATGTTGAGTCAAACCACTCGCCTAAACTAGGTCGCTCTTTCGTCCGTATGGTCTTCACGTCCGTGTGTCTGAATCAAAAGGGCGCAGATGGATATCTATTTCTCATCGATCGGCAAGGCGTTTTAGCTATGAAACAAAAGTCGCCAGGCGCGACAGCTAAGCCCCATCATACTGAAATCGTTCATTGAGTACCGGGATGATCTCATTGCCTTCAGTGACTTTCGATGAGTTCTTAGGTAACAGGCGGCTCGTTCGCCTTGACAAGGGTTTCCTAAAATGACAATAATCGTCCTCTGCAGCGGTCATGTTATGTCTATAAAGAGAGTCCAACAACTCTTCTGGCATGACCATCACCCAGACACAGTCCATTCTCTCTTGGAACTCTCAACTCTATCTTTCCAAGCAACATCTAATAACTGGCAAACATCACAGCAATTTCCAAACTCTCCTCAAAACCCATCTTGCAACCATGAAGATCTCTTTCGCAGTCCTCCTGGCCACAGCAACTCCCGCCGTCTTCGCCCGCATCCTCACCCCTCAAGACCCGGCAGGTCTTCACTGCAACACCGACATTGTGCCCAAGGGCCTCCCCGACCCTGATCCCCAGGGCGCCGCGGCATGCACCAAACTGATCAACGACCTGAAGACTAAACCCGATCTTCAGGTGTACCGGGACATCACCTACTCCAACGGAACCCTTCCACCAGCCAGCGACTCACACTTCCGCACCATCGATTGCGCAATGGTGATCACGGCCAACGTGGCCGGCTCGTCCGGCGGGCCAGCCACCTTCACCTTCACCGATTGGGTGGCCGCGGTGGAAGGCATCCTCGCCTCCTGTATGAACTGGGGCGGGACCGCGCAGATCGGCGGGGGGGTTGGATACACGGCGGGGGTGTACACGGAACGAGTCAACCTCGCGCTGCTGAATGGGCCCAATCCGCAAGACACGCCTGCGGTCCCGAATGCGGCGGCTTATGTGCCTAAGGCAGGATCTCCTACAACATCGGTCGCTTATGTGCCTGTGGCAAGATCTGCTGCAACATCGGCGACGACGATTAGTGTTGCCGAGATGAGTTCTGTTCCTTCGCTGGGACCGTGATCCTGGGCGGGGATTGTGGTATGCATGGTAAATTAACGTTGTTTCTCGACAAAAACAAGCAACTGTCATTACAGCAATTCATCATAGTCATATGTATAGTATCAATATCACCGCAGTCAACCCCCTAACGACTTCTACGCTCGGTCTTGGATTGAAGTAGGTCGGAATCATGGAAGCATACAGAGCCAGAAATCACTCAGCCACAGGCCGAAAAACCTTGTACTGAAGATAGTGAAATGGCTTCCAAGTATCTTACATAATAGGGGAATCAACACGGCTTGAAACGTCTCATCTTTTGCTCTCATCATGTCCCGCAAGAAAGCCTCGATGCCCGTCGAGACGGTTTTCATCCACGAGTTCAAGACTTTCTCCTACCTGTCTCGACTTTCACTGCGGTGAAGTCCATATCATTTCCCTCTTGAGATATCCCCACCGGTCTCTACTCATGCTTGTGTATACATCACGAGTTTCCTCGGTAGATTATTGTCACTCAAGACTCTTTTACATCCAATCAATTGAGAAAACTTCACTGTAAAAAGTCAAGAATCCACATGATGCCGAGAAAGCCTTCTAGCTTCTCAGCCAGACATGGTGTTTCCTTCTGACGACAAGCTCAGCAACGAGCCGTAATCGGGCAACTATTCCTCGTATGCCACTCTGGCCGTGTGGAGACAGCTGCACTTTGGCAGAACTTGACATTATCATACTCGACGGTTTGCCCTTCTTCGACTTATTCTGGAATGGTCGCATGTCAAAATTGGGTCGGAATTTCCATCTTCCATGGGCTGCATGAGCCAGGATAGCCATTGCATTGACGAACAGGACTCATCCAATCCAGAGAGCCTATCTCTTCCTCGTGATCATTCTTTACAGAACCTGCACACAAAATGATGGCCGGAAAGATGAACATACGAAGGGGCCAAGGGGGAGATCACAAAGTGAACAGCGCATCCAAGGGACTGGCAAATCGCGGAAGGTCCGGAGAGAGCACCCTTGGGCCCTTGGCAGGAATTGTATCTCAGATTTAGTGAAGAGGGTGAATGATGCTTGATGTTCATGTCCGTTGGTCTCGTGCGCGAGAGCCGAGTCCGCTCTTCCCACTATTTTCCTTTTAGGTATATAACAGGGTCTTGCACTCGTCACTGCATAATCGACAGCACGCAAGGGAGAAGCCTTTCACATTTACCGCTTGGAAATGCTGTTCAAGTACGGCCACCGAATGGCATAAAAGCCCTGCCTCAAGTTTTCGCGAAGATCCATCAAATTGAGCATTGGTCATCTGGCAAAGAGCATGGATGTCTGCTCCCCTGCCAACACAGCAGCCGACCCCGAACCCCTATGACATGTTCTAGATCGCGCCTGACCGCCTTCTACAGGAAGAATAGTCAATCTAGAGGCAGGGAAGGCCCCCATGTCCGCGAAGAATGACTCGAATTTCTCCGAGATCAAAATACACCCTGTGTGGGTTACTTTTGCTAAACTAAAACCTCCCTTTCCCACCTCCCTGGCTCTTCTCCTCTTTCACCCCTCTTTCCCCCACCGCAGAATTGTAAACACCCTCTCCCACAACACCCATCCAAGCACAAGCACTCCATCCGCCGCGAGAAACAAAATCTTCCAACATGACCGTCACCATCACCCTCCCCCCCTCGCACTCCGCCCTCGTGCAAGACGCCCAGAGCGAACCCCTCCACCTCCGCACGATCCCGACCCCAACCCCCGGCCCCGGCAGCGCCATCATCCGCGTGCTCGCCGTGCCCATCCTGACCTACGCGCGAGAAATCTACAACGGCAGCCGCAATTACCCATACCCGACCCCCCTGGTGCCGGGGGCGTCGGCGATCGGGCGGGTGGTCGCCGTGGGGAACGACGCGGTGATGCTGCGGGCGGGGGATCTCGTGTACGCGGACTGTTGCGTGCGGGGCCGGGATGACCGGGACACGATATTTTTGGGGGGGCTGCACCAGGGGTTCACGGAAAGTAGTCACAAGTTGATGGGGGGCGAGTTCCGGGATTTCACTTTTGCGGAGTATGCGCGGCTGCCGCTGGAGGTGTGCACGCGGCTGGACGAGGGCAGGTTGCTGGGCAAGCCGGAGCAGGGCGGGTTGGGCTTGACGGTGGAGGATTTGACGTGGATGATGGGGCTGAGTGTGCCGTTTGGCGGGTTGACGGATATCAATCTCAAGACAGGGGAGAGGGTCATCATTGCGCCTGCGACGGGTGGTTTCGGCGGGTCGGCGGTCAAGGTGGCGTTGGCGATGGGGGCATTTGTCGTGGCGATGGGGAGAGATCAGGAGGCGTTGAAGAAGTTGAAGGCGCTGAATCCGGAGAAGGTGGATACGGTGCCGATGACGGGGAACATGGAGACGGATATTGCGGCGCTGAAGCAGTTCGGGCCGGTGGATGCCTACTACGACGTCTCACCGGCAGCGGCGATCAACTCGACGCATATCCGCTCGTGCATCCAGGCGTTGGCTTACGGGGGTAGGGTATCCTTCATGGGAGGGATCAAGGGGGATGTCCTCGTGCCCTATACCTTCATCATGCATTTCGACATCTCGCTCAAAGGGAAGTGGATGTTGGCGCCCAAAGACGCCGGTCGATTGATTCGATTGATCGAGGGAGGGATTCTCACCTTGGGGGTGAAGGGGGGTTCTAGAGTTGTAGCAACATACGGGCTCAAAGACTGGAAGGAGGCTTTTGACACTGCGGCCGCTGCAAATCGTGTTGGCGACCTCACCGTCTTCAAGCCTTGATTGCGTTGAGGACCATATGCTGCGCAAGAGGGCTGAGCAGCTCATTGCCATCTCCTGTACATTCCCTGTCCAAAAATAGATTGCACGAGCGGTGCATATATCATCTTGTGAATCTTATGCCTTTCCCTCGTTCCCCAATGGACGCCATCACAACGACGCTTGTTGTCGTGCGCAAGGCACGAGGTCGCGGTGGGTAAAAGAGCCCCCCACGTTAGTTTATTCATCCTACCGATCACTAACATTATAGCAGACTTCAACCGGTGGATGGCAGCGGTCCGTCCGAGCGGCATCGACGACAACCCGGCTCCCTCGGACTGCCATCATCTTGCAGAGGGTCATGCCTACATCCCAACATTTCAAGAATAAAGCCGACTAGAATTCCACATGAATCTTTCTTTTCTCCCGGCGACTTTACGTAGTCCTGCCCAGATTCTTGGCTTGCGCATCGTTGGCTGCATACGCTACTGCATAGGACGCCCCGATGGACGAAACGTTTGGCTTCAGCTTGCAGGGCGGCTCCGTCATGGTGCTCAATTGAGTTTCGGGGGAGAGAGCCACATGCACGTCAAGCGGCCCCTAGAACGAAGTCAGGTGTTGAAATGATAATGAAAAAGTCGGGGCTCCCCAAAATCTGAATTGCCCTAGAATTCGCCACCTCCTCAGTCATTGTACCAGGCAGACTAGTACCCATCTCCTGCAAGAGAAAGTTGCCTTGTAATTCTTGGTGGTAATTTTGGCGGTAAATCAATACTACAGTGGACTCCCATGATCTGGACCGACGGAAAAGAAATCCCTTGCTTGATCGTACCATCTGCTTTACCGACAACGACCCATCCTCAGCTGAGCTAGTAGGAATCGGTACCTGCACTGTAATCATTCTCTATCAGGTCACCGCCCAGACCACATTCGATCTTGACTTCCATGTTCACAACCACGTCACTCTCGGTAAGTTGACAACAGGCCTCGGATTGTAGGCCGAGTCCACATATGCCGTATGATGATTTCAAACCTCTTTTGGAAGTGGGGATCGAACTGAGCATGATCTCGCTTGCTCGGAGCATTTGCCCTGGTGAATGGCAAATGTGCGTAGTCTTTTGTGGCAAAGGGGGGCATTCGAGCGCGAAAGATTTCAAGTCAAAGTGTCGCAGCAGCTACAGCTTTGAAGATGGCTGTTGTTGTTTGTGAGAGGTCTCGATGAAGGATGGCATGTGCACTATCTTAGCATGCAGGTTTTCCCGGTCACCAAGCCATCTGATCATGTCCACGAGCTCGTTTCCAAAAGATTCCACGTCTGAGGGCTCAAAAAGGGTGGCGTCGTATAGGATCCTCATCATAACCTCTTCACCTTCAAGCGCTCGGGATAATTCCCATACGAAGGATCGACTGGGGCGTCGGAGACCCCGTTGCTGCACCAGCTGCAGCACACGCTTGTCATACACCCTGCCAGCAGGGAGCCAGTTATAGAACTGCCGAAGAGCATCCGCATACACGGCTCGACTCTCGTCTGACAGCGACGAGATGAAATCGGGCGGGACATGTGCAAAGTGGCTCAGCAAGCGTTGTTCGTGGTGCAGTCTTGACAGCATTTGGCTGACTGTTTCTTGACCATCGACTTTGACGACATCGACAGCGTGAGTCATTGTGGGACCGGCGATATCGAATGGACTTGGTAAGAGATCGGCCAATCCTTTTTCGAGAAAGGGCCAGCGACGAGCCGCAAGTAGTATGCTCAGGATAGCGAAGTTGCTGCCCGTTTTGCGGGTGTTGAAAATTGCGACGGCGGCCTTGACTACGATGGATGATGAAACGGAAGGAGATGAGTGCGAGCGATTCAATATTGGGATATTTCGAAACTCCTTCGATATGCCGTTGATGAAGGCGTTAGGGTTCTCGTCCTGGCGGCGAGAGAGAATCCTACTTGTCGGAGGCCACAATGCCTCGCTCATCGATCCCAGGTTTCGCAAACGATGCAAGTGAAAATCTATGGCCCTTCCGGCCGTCAGCGACGACCGATGCAGGAAATATGTATCTGCGAAGGCTTTGTAAGGAGTTCTCGGTGGTCTGCTCAACCCAGCCAGCGACAACTCTAGATCTTCGCTGAAGTAATTCAGAGTGACAGCATCCCATACAGCATGATTTAGCACCACAACACATCCAGTGTTCCCTGTTGTTTTTATTTTGGCGACTTTCACACGAAACAGAAGACCATGAGGTAATTCTGAATCCAGATGATTGCCTTCCATGTCTATCTGGGTCAGAGCCTCCTCGTCTTCAACGTCTTCATGGAGACCTATCGCCCGATCGAAATACAGATTATTTGCTCGGAGCGATACCAATAGCCGCGTTGATTCATTGAACTCGACCGCCATCGAACGAAAGATGGGCCATGTCTCGAGGGATGATTCCAGGGCCCGACGCAACTCATTCACGCTTTTGAGGGAGGTAGTGAAGCTGTAGAGATGAGGATTTGGAGCTTCCTTGAGCCATCGAAAATTTGATGTGCCGATGACAGGAGAGACCTCCTCGACGTCAGTTTCCCAGCTGAATCCCAGGTCTTCAAGGCGAGAACGACTCAAGCGTCGAGTTTTCTGCACATCAGCTTCGTTCGCACAGAAAGCCATGGTCTCAAGTGAGGGTGGCCCGCTGGGGACATGTTGGTTACTCCGTGTGGTGTTAGCCTGGTTTCCTGGTCGCCTTGCCACCATCTCTGCTTCGTTTTGCTGGCGTATATCAGGCTTTTTTGGCTCATCGGAGGAGTATTGTTAATCTGCATACGAACGCTGATGGATTAAAAACTGTTTAGAAAGGCTTGCGATCCGGGCATCCGCTTCTCCGAGCGTCCGCTCAAAGACATAGTCTGGTCCTTCCGATGTGGCCCGAGTACCTTTTTGCATCGACCACAATTGGCAGCCCAGCGTTACGTCATTGACCCTTTTGGGCCTTTATTAGTAGGTACAAGGTCTTTATCCTGTCAAATGTAGTAATCATCATCTCAAAGAGGTCCAGATATTGACCAATCTACAGCCACATGTGATGATCGCCGAGCATGACCGAAAACTTGGTTTTCGCAGTGCTCCGTAATGACGTCTGCTCTTCACTAGAGTTGGATCGATTTCTCCACGCGCGCAGTCCTAAAACGATACAGAGTAGCGTCTTCAATTCCAAAGCGGCCAGGTTGACAGTACTCCGCCGAATGACAACTGCCCGAAGTCTCAGATACTTACGCGGAGACCCTTGGTACCACTGAAAGAGGGAAAGTCCATATCCGAGGAATTCCATTCCTGGCCTCAAGAGGTCCCACAGGCATTGCCGATCATTACCTGATTTCCACCCTTGCGTGCGGTGTTTAGTGCCGCATGCCTGTAGATTGGTATTGCTTCTCGGAGGCCGGTCAACTCCACTCACAATCAACCTTTGTCGCAAAAGACGCCACACAGTGTCGAGTCACTTGTGTCTGAGGAGGCACCATGAGGACAGGAGCGTCTTGCAAAGATCGGCTGTTTCGTTGAGATGAGCAGTGCATCCGGGTCTCTGTAATTCAGAACCAAATTGGCGTCCGAGCAGCATTCGATCAGGTCGTCGACGAATAAACATACAGGCGTATCGAGAGAACATCGTAGAATTCGAAGACAGAAGCGAACTTCTCACTGCCCCATAACTGGCCCTTTCCTTTGTATTTGGCTCGGAGTGCCACGTTGCAAATTCAGCTCGTGCACTCCATCATTAAACGGCCGGCTGTTGACTTGTAGTCCTCGTGTGTGAGCCGAGCCCATTGCATACAGTTGCCTTGTCAAGATCTCGTGGCGTCCTTTGACCCAAGATTTGCGGGCGGGCTCAAAGTGCAAAGCAGGAGGTCAACCTGATCTTGAAAGTACAGCTTGACGATTTGGACGTCCAGGGATCCGTTTTCCTTGCAGTCTACCTGAGGTCAATCAACGAAGACGACCAAAGACTCCTCTCTTCTGCCTCCTAATTTACTTTGATTTCTCAACTTGATAGAGTGTCGAGAAGCGATCTTGGTTGGGAAACTCATATTAGTCTTATCACACATCTCTCCCCTTGGACATCGAAAACGTTGACTTGAAATTCAGCAAATCCAAGTCTTCGATATTGACCTAAAGCTACCTTGCGGACGATAAGCCCCCTTGTCCGCGCTCGCGTTGCATCGTAGAGTAGGAGCCAATAACAACACGAAGGATCAATTAGTTCGAGAGCCTCGATCGAGTCGGGCGCAAATATGTCAGTTAAATTGCGATAAGGATGCCGATCGCCTCCCGTTAGGGCGACGTCGTCAATTGGACATCGGTCAGGACTGTGCCATCTACTCCCAGGGACGCGCCGTATTGGCGCCAGTAAACCTTCGACATCTAGATATGCAGCTCGTACGGCTCCAAATGGATTACGTTCGTCCTTGAGTGTTACACCACAGTCTACTATCTCAATGTGCCATGTAGGCTCAGCTGCTTTATACTGCTTGGGTATTAGATTTGCCTCTTTCTGGGTCCTGAATGTGACAGGTTGCTCAGTAGACGCCCACGACCATGATGGCGCGCGGTACTCCGTAGCCCCTTTTTGCGGTGGAATGAAAGATTCGCGATCCGGGTGACGTGCGTAGGAAAGGTGCCATAGCAGCCCCTCTTTGAGTGTTTTAGTCCATAAGCCAGCCACGTAGCTCCCAAGAACGTTTTCGTGTTGAGTATGGAACTCTTGCGCCAAGGCCCCGAGGGCTATCAAGATGTCGTCGGGTTGCGACAGAGTCCTTTGACAATAATCTTGTACCATAGCGTACCAGTCTTGAGATGACTTACTCTCCTTTACATGTTCCCCGTCACTTGTATCCGTGTCATGTTCATCGTTATGTTCATCCCCTTTTTGATCGTCCTGTCCATGGGCATATTCCTCGTCGTGGCTACTATTCACGCTGGCGTGGTCTTCAGAGCTGCTCTCACTCCAATCCGTTCCTTGATTGCTCGCAGGCTCGTGCTTTGCTTCCTTATTGGGAGTCCAAAAGACCCATCTTCTATCCTCCTCTTGATGCCTTTGATTCTCGTTGATTTCATCGGTGCTCTCGACGTCAAGCCTATCCTTGCTCCTGGCGCTGCCTTCAGGACTTCCCCCATGACTCTCCTCATGACTTCCCTTATAACTCCCCTCATAACTCCCATCATAACTCCCTTCATAACTGCCCTCATAGCTGCCCTCATAGCTGCCCTCATCAATACTCTTGTCACTGCATTCACCAAGACTCCCATCGTTGCCGTCATGCTCATTTCCCTGGTTTTCCGAGCCGCTTTCAATTTCTCGACGCAATCTCTGACCCCTAATCTCATCTTCGTCTGCCTCGTCGTCAATTTTCGAACCTTCTTCCCGGCTACTCTCTTCCGATTCATCGGCTACTAAACCTTCTTCATCTTCCTGATCATCATCTTGTTCAGGGACTTCGATCTCATGATACAACGAGCCGGCTACCTCGTGGAAGGGATTACCGAGCAAGTGGCCTGCAAAGCATTCCCCTTTAGAGCACCGCATGACGACGCCACCTGCTTCTGGAAAAATTAGAAGACGCCTAGCTAGGCTAGCCTCTTGTAATGTCCATCCACGTCTGTTGATTGGCTCGGTGTTATAGCTGTAAAGTGGAGGGTCCACGTGTACGTGACATACCTCTGAGAATTCTTGAGGATAGTAAATTGGAAAGCGATATGACAATGGCCCATACTTAGGGTGATCGCCTACCAGACGACTTTCCGCCCTCGCATAGATTTCGTCCTCGGTGGATTGGGATCCGAGGAAGCCAGAATGCACATCCACCGCGCTCGATGCGGATATCACAACCGTTGCTTGTCGATAGTATGCGTTCATGTACGGAACCTGCAGTGTCTTGTCGGTATCGCTGTTTTGCAGGATGCAAAGGGAGTCCACCCAAAGATAGCGGATGTCAAGCGCTCGAGTCACCTGCACAGCGTCTCTGATTGTCTTTGGGAGATGTTGGAGGAGGATGGCATCCATAAATGTGTCACGATTGTCACTTTGCAGGCGCAGGAAAGGTTCTTTCCCCCATACATACGATAGTGCCACGTAACGGCCGTGCTGTCGATCCGTAGACTCGACCAGCTTCACTTTACCAACGCTCTCAAGTGCTTGCACATCAAGGACTCGCATCGGTAGCAGGGACTCATGTGAAAGGTCGCACTCTGTATGGTCATTTTCACATTCCTGCATCCATTGCTTAGTTTCTTCAAGAAGACCATGCATAGGGTCCAACATTGCTGCTTCCTCATCACTAGGCTTCTGTGCCTTGTCGGCATCTTCTGCCACGGGTTTAGCTTTTCCGGATTCGGTCCGAAGTAAGCACAAGGACGAGGTTTCCTACCGGATTGGGGGAGAAATGCCAGGATCGTTGCATTTCGCCATTCTCCCTCTTTCTTGCGCTTCTTAGACTCCAGCGTCAAAGTCACCTGCATCACGAACGGGAGCCACGTGCCGCTGCATTTGGTCGGATAGAAAAGCTGCATATCCACTTGGGCGTCTTGATACTGTCCCTTGACCATTTTGCCTTTCGTGTCAAGGTTGGAAATTATTTGACACAAGCCGCACAGTTCTGATGATATTGATAGCGTCAAATCCTTCACGGGAACCCGGAGCCTTAAGATTGGGCCTCGGCGTGGTGGAAGATCCTTCGCACCCAAACTGACTGTTGCATGCTGGAAATCCCCATCAAAGACGGCGTTACTGATGTTGGGATCGCGTCCACGACCAGAAGTTTTGGGATGAACGCCAAACAGCTTCTCCCAACTTTCCGGGCTGAAAGCTCCTTCGTCGCACCTTTGACAAAGCGGGAGCACTATATCTTCGTCACTTGATGTTGTCCCCACCACCAACATTATCGCGGGATCGGCAGGACCGTGGACCGTGGACCGTGGACCGCGGATTAGGATAGCACTGGGTGCAGCCGGAAATGTTGCAGATTGCAGAATCAAGATCATCGAAGTCATGATGTTTTAGATCTCTGGGATCTTGGCGTAAGCCGGAATATCGTTACTCCGGAAGACTCGTATCAGCCAACGCGCTATCTTGGAGCAGGAAGCTCCAGCAGTTAAAAGGATCAAGGGAGCCTCTCACAACAACCAATTCTTCCGGTATTGATTGAAATGTTGAACTTTAGTCCTGTGAGGCCTCGAAAGGTCAACAAACGCTCGGCATCTTTTGGTCCGATGGTCTACTTGCGACAAAGAGTTTATGATTATAGTCGTGTTTCCATCATGCGTTCAGTAGTCAATCAATGTGCAGAAGTCATTGTGATTTTGTGGCCTTCTCGACTCATTGAAGCTCGGTAGACTGTGTCGACTGGAACATCTATCACAGGATGACCATGTTTCATAGATCAACTCTGAGGCAACAAGCTTCTTGCGGTGCGGGGTGGATGCCTCGTCTGCCACCCTGCTTTCAAGTCATTTACTCTGAGATCACAAAGTACAGCATTGTTCGTGCCAAATATTGTGTCGGTTTCCAGAACAATTGACCCCGGGCATGTTTCACGATTCCTTGTTTCATGAAGGAATACCTTGGCGAAAGGTCACTCGACGAGAGCTGTACAACACCACGGTCAAAGTCACGAGGCGGCGGGTCCATTCGTGACTTTTCGATGCCTCAATAATCCGCAGAAGCCTTATTTCCTCTCCACTTTTCAAAATCTTCATGGTTCTTCAACGTCAAACCAAATCATCATATTTGCGACTTGCTTTCAAGATCTTACCCTCCCTTAGCGAGAGAACAGTACCAGGCGAAACTTACGTCTCCACCCTCCCCGCAAATTCTCACCATGGAACGTAGCAGCGACGACCCTCAATCAAATAGAGTCGCAAAAGAACGCGAACCAGAACCACACATCCTCATCCGCGAATTGACCACCTTCCACAACCGTCTAAACACCAATATCCCACGAGAGGCTTCAACGGATTTGGGCGTGAGGTACCACAGGTTCCTTGACCAGATGCGCGACGCGTACCTCTTCGCACTGGAACACCGCGCCGAAAACAAAATCGCACTGAGGGATCTTGCAGCCGTCGAACGTCGATTTGGACAGCAAGTCATGGGGGCAAAAAGTCTGAGGTTCTGCTCCAGCTTCGCGAGGATGAGCGAGGACATGGAGATGTGGAAGAAGTTCTGTAGAGAGCAGATTTTCAAGGGGGGACCGAATGCTATGAAATACCTTTATGGGGTCGAGGGATGGGAGGACTTGTGACTGCTTGAGGGCGAGGATGTCAACGATTTGCTGATGGATCCTCTGCGATAATTGGAGGGTGCATGATGCGATAGCTCGATTGTAATCAGCTTATCCTAGGAAGAAAATTCAATGACTTGCTTGGCAAGCTCACAAATATCGCTGGTGCCCCACAAATTTGATAGCAACACCTTCAGATCGGATCGTCCCGGTGCTGGAAGAACCCGGGTGCGGCTGCAGTACACCTGTGTACTACCATCGCTTGAAGCACGGTCCCAGTGCCGAGTTCAGTCGAGATCGCAGAAGGGAAGCCTCTTGCTTCCTAGAGTAGATATCTTTTTGCGGCCCTGCTTGCGAGCTATCAACACTGGGACAAAAAAGCAAAGCAATGCTCACGCTCAGTAGTGTGTCGACCCGAAGTACAATTAATTTCTAGCGTATTTTCTTCGTTTGACAAAGGAAAAACCTTGGCGGAACGTCACCCAACGCGAGCTGTACGACACCACGGTCAAAGTCACGAGGCAGCGCGAACACTCAAAAGCTGGCAGACGCCTCTTTCTTTCTCTATCTTCACCATCCTTCAACAAAGTTTCATATCAAACCAGATCATCAAACTTCGATTCCATTTCAGTACTTACCTTGCCTGGACGCAAGCAGCACCTTGCAGGACTTGCATACCTACTCCCCTCACTTGCAAGTCTCCCACCGTTCCGCCGACTTCACCTCATGGCATCGAACAGCAAGAACGTCGGATACTATCTCATTGAGGAACTGAACTGGCCTGTTGTCGATCACAACAAGTTTCGAAACGAGGCTTCTGGCGATGTGGCCGTGATGTACCACAAGGTGCTTGACGAAATACGCGATGCCTACAAGTTCGCCGACAAACGCCGTAACATAAACGCAAATGCGCTGGAGGAGCTTTTAGCACTCGAACCTGAGTTTATTCAGCAGGTTGGGAGGGTGAAAAGCCTGAGGGAAGTTAGCAGCCGCGCGAAGATGACAGCGATTAGGGATATCTGGCAGGCATTCTGTGGTTCCAAGGGAGATGCCATGAAAACGCTCTATGGGATTGAGAAATAGGCGCTGTGATTGTTCGAGGGTCGGTGACACTGGGGTCTTTTCAATATTGCATCTTGCCCTAGATGCCTGGGCGCTTTCGGAAGCAGCTCTTCGATGGGGGAGGAATTGGACGATTCTATCCGGCTTTCTGGTTGTGTGTTTGTTTGTTAGAGAAATTGCGACATGACCTACGAGAGTGCCGAACCAGTGCCAGGTGAACTGGGTGGAGTTTGGGTTTGGGTTTGGAATTGCACCCATGACGGGGCGTATCTCAGATGGAGAATCCAATCACTTGCTTAGAGACTTACAGAGATCGCTCTCGGCCTCCCCAGGTTCTAAGATCGATACATCTGCGTGCGGCTGTGTTTGATTCAGGCAGATTTGCCAGAATGCCTCGAAATCATGTGTAGTAAACGAATCAGATCCACAGCCTGCGTTGCGCTATCCAAATATCTCGCTTCATAATTCTCCCTCAGCTTTCAAGTCTGCGAGGTCGCAAGATATCGATCGAACGTCGAATCCAACTGGCGCCCAATTGATTCAGCGCTTTCTGTTCAGTTTTGGCAGCTGTCAGAGGAGCCTGGCCCTGACATCCAACAGGAGTCACTGCGGCTTTTTCAAAGAATAATGGGGAGAACTCCCATGAGGCAGCCAAGTTATCAATATTGGGATCTCTTGGGAGCTGTCGGGTCCTTGAAGAGCAGATTCACAGTCGGGGTGGCTGTGTACATCTCAATCCGGACAGCAATACTTGCAAACCAGCTCAACGATAGGAGAGAAATACAAATATACTCCATGTCTCACTAGATAGAGTAATCACTCACCCATTCGGACCTCTACTGAGCCTGCAAGGCTGAGCGTGTTCGAGACGTCGGTGTCTGGAGGTCGCGCGGCTGAGGAGATCCAAGGCTTTGGAGCCAGCGTGTGGATTGATTGAGTCGTCGGCCTTGTTTGAGCGACAATAATAGATGCTGTAACATGGCCCTGATTTGGAATCAATACTTACGGGATCATGTTTTAGATTGTTCCTCTTTCAGTTACCAAGGCAGACCTACCAGAATTATGCGACCCGCAACCGGCCCCTCAGCCTCATTCGCTGTTCTTTATATCATGCATCCCTCTTTTGGTTTTGATGCAGTAGCAATCTAGCCATCAAATCTGACAAGAGAGAAGCAACTTAATTCAGCAAGAATGTCATCCATGATCCGCCTCATCGGTGCCCTGCAAATTTTCACCCTTCTCGTATTCTGCGGAGCAGCCCCGATCGCAAACAACACCATCCCAGCGACATACAAAGTCGTCGCTGGTGATTCTCTCTCCGCCATCTCCATGCGCTTCAATAGCACACTCCAGGCGCTCGAAGCATGCAATCCACAGGTCACCAACCCTGACCTGATCCAGCCAGGCCAAATCCTCAGCCTTCCACAAACATCGCCCTCATCTCAAACGACGAACAGCAGCAGCACTAGCAAGCAGACATATACAGTCGTGGCCGGCGACATGCTCAGCGCCATTGCGTCCAAGAACAATATCCCGCTGGACAGATTGGAGGCGGCAAATCCCCAGATCACGGACCCGGCCTCCATCGTCCCGKGACAGGTCATCAATCTCTCCAGCTCCTCCTCTGCTAGTACTTCTTCAGCGCCGGGAAAGTATACTGTCGTGCAAGGCGACAACCTCACATCAATTGCCGGGAAGCTAAATATCACCTTGTCAGCGCTCGAGGCGGCAAATCCCTCGATCAAGGATTTCAATTCGATTGTGCCAGGTCAAGTCTTGAATACCCCGGCAGCGGCTGGTGCCGTCTCTGCTCAGGCAGGTGCGAGTTGCGGGAAGTTACCCTGAAACATGATGGATTGGGGGGTAAAGGCAATGCACGGTCGTCTTTGACGCGAGACCCAGATAATGCGGCGATGAGTCGGAGCATTCGACTTTGACAAACTGTACATAAAACTGCCCCCAAATGTTTTGACAAGTTGCTCAAAGGAATCAAAGTTTAAAGTTTGCCATTGACTTCATTGTCCTTGAAACGAGAATTCTGCTCGGCTGGATTTGATTATATTCCGGACAGTACAATGGTGGCAAGTAGGAACCCCGTGCAAGATGCCCGAGAAAGCACAGGAGGAAGCGCCAGACTCAGAGATCTACTGTAAGCCCCTCTTACCAATACTGAACGAAATATTTCCCATGGCCCAGGCCAGCTTGAGGGCTCTGCTGACTTCAAGCGGCCTACATTGTAGAGCCAATTTCAATGCCGGAACCTACGATTGTCGATTTATTTTTGGAGTGGTTTCAATAGCAGAGCGAAGTGCCCCGATTTTCACTCGCTACGTAGGGTCATGTCAATACCAAACACCGCGTGCTCGATTTGGGACCTAGATTAGTGTGAAACAATGAAAGTTTCAATCTGGTGGACAGATATTTTGGGTTCGCGCTAGCTCGAAGAGGGGTAGCCGAGGGTGGATCCGGATAATCTAAAGCCCGGAGGCCGAGATCTATGCTCGATCTCATCCCAGCTGAGTTATTTATCGCCCTGACTGACGCCAAATGTGCAACAACCTGAGATACGAGCTATCGAGATGGCTTTCAAGTAGAAAAGCGACAGAGCCTGATTTATCGCTCCATCGCAACTGATCTTTCATTCTCGGTTGACTGGACAGCTCGACAACCTTTGAGCACACGTTAAAACACTCAAAGGCGAGCTCATTTCAGCCGAAGACCTGACTGCTGCAGTTTTGTTCTATATGTGCTAAGCTGATGTGTGTGATGGTGCCTCCTGCTGCTCAGCCTCCTCAGCTGGTGTCGAGCCTGTTCTGGTGTGATGTCTTCAAGCAAACGCTTTGACAGTGTTCGTGTGGGCCAGCATCTGACTCAGCACTCTGGATGGATATGTGGAGAGTATATCGAAATCATGACGACTATGATCTCCAGGTGTAGCGATCCAGACGGCCCGCACCGCGGTCAGTCCGATGTCATCATATCGGGAGAGAGGCGTTGTTCGTATTCGTTACGCCTGATTACGTCATGACGTAGGTCATCCATACATGGTGTCACTGAGTGCATTGCCTGCGTCACTTATAAGACCATCATCTTTCTTTGCCTGATACCCATATCTCGAATTGTCATACTCAGAACATTCTCTGCAATCCGGATCAAACCTCATATCCCCAAACAGCATTTCCATCCCTCCCCCAAATCCAACATGGCCACCGCACCAAACCAAGCCGACGTCGCGGCCGCCAAAATCCCCTCCTCCGCTCCCGGCGAGAACTTCGAGATCCGCCAAACCCACCCCACAGAGGACTACGAGCCGGACCCATCGAAGTCGCTACCTCTCTCGCCGGCTCGCCAGCGTCTCATCGATGACATCTTGGCGCTGTACTGCTGCCACCCGACGGTGGAGCGGGTGAAGCGGTACTCGCCCGACTGCGTGTACGACGACCAGTTCGTGTATGCGAACGACCGGTACAAGATGGCGGGCCAGTGGTTCGGGCTGCCGAAGGGGTTCAAGGACAGCTCGACCCATGGGTATCAGATCGTGGTGAACGAGCCAGGTTTGATTCAGTTCCGGTACAAGCAGGTCAGTCTTTTTTTGATAATCCTAGCTTGACTTGCTCTCTGCACAATCTAATCTCCGTCCTGTCCTGAGATGTTCTTGAATTGACGCAAAACAATGGGGTACAGTCATGGACTTTCGCAGGCATCCCGAAAACGGCCCTGATGAACGCCCTGGTCAGCTTGTCGCTCGATCCGGCAACCATCGACAGCGACTTCATCCAGGTCAAGTATCACAAGGATCAGGCCAATGACAAGGATTACAGTCATGAAGGGATCGGCTTTCAGATCAAGAAGTGGCAGGCCGATCACGTGTCGGACATGATGGACGACCCCGGGGTGAAGGCATTTGAAGCTGATAAGAACGCGGAAAAGGAGCCGGTCAAGAAGTATGGGAGCGGTGATACTAAGGGGCAGGCACCTCTGAAGGAGTTTTGAGGTGAATCATCATGTAACGCATCTCTGTCACCTGCAGAGTGGTTGAGGATAGTCGACATTCCTTTCGACGATGTATGCTTAGCGCACGTAATAGATGACTTTGTTCCATCTCCTTGTGTCAAGCGATGGCACGTTCAAATGACGTGGCGTGCTCACTGGGGATTTCTGAGCGCGAAGCCATCTCGAGTTTTTAATTGCTTGAGGCATGTCTTATCTCACTTATTTAGAGTCGAGAGCGCCTTACTCACACTCATCGTGGACGACGGCGCAATTCAGGTATAGATGAACAAGTATGAAGCCAGAAGGAAAGAGACACAGCCTGCTGAGCCTGAGCGTCGACGATTGATGCGCTTAAACGACGCATCTTCCACGTGGAGCCGGGCTCTCGCAAATATCGAGATGCCTTTTGGTGTCTCAGAAGCTCTCCGCTCCTTGGCCAGCCTGTGCCCGTGCGATCCGCCTGATTCCTGCGTTGTCATGTGCATTCCACCATGAGGGGCATACCACTTAAATGACCGAATCGGGACAGTCGCGGTGGTCCTGGCTCATGCTTGCGGACATCTGCAGGCTCATTGATTGAACTCCAATTCGTCATATCAGAGCGTCAATATTGCGAGTCAATTTCGGGATGAGTAGTTGGGGCCAAAGTCTTGCGGCTGTCACGACCCAATAGACAGCACAGGCTATCGGCATGTGCCGAGGGCCATTCAAATGATGAAGTCGTCATATCCAGGGTTTGATAAGTTTGGAACGATCATGTCGTGACAGACTCGACGGGCTTCGGAAAAGGCGCATACTGAGAAAAAGCGTCCGCACGAAGACATGTCTTGCATCTTGCTGGCGAAGCGAAGGCTCAACAGGGCAGGCCGTAGCCAAGGTTGGTAGGTTTCGCTCGCCCACTTCCATGGTCTCATTTGATGCTTCGATACGCACCTAGATGATCTCGGCTGCCTGCTTCAAGACGTTGAGAGCAAGGAAAGCTGCTGCTCAAGTCGAGCAAAGATTATCGTGAAAGATGCGCACCATAACCGTCATCTCGATCACAGCTTTCCTCCTCCTCAACTCGGTGGTCCTTGCAAAACCCGCGTCGACCTTGGCTGGCCGGCTTAGCTATCCGGCCTCGAATCAAGATGCGGCCGCATTCTTCGCGGCCGCGCTCAACGGGACCTCAGTGACTGGGACAGCAGTGAATGGAACTGGTCTGAATGAAAGTGCGCACCTTCCACCGTATCCGACGCTGCAGTGCGGCATTTATGCGCCCGCTCCTCTCCAGGACTGCATCAACGCGCTGATTCAGTTTCCCTTCTCGAGTGGTGAAGGAGTTTTCCACCCATGGCGACCGCACGACCCCGACCCCGAGCACGGGCTCAGTCAGGCGAGGAAATCGGGGCAATGCAGGGTTTTCATCAGCCTCCTCGACGAAAAGCAGCCGGTGGAATGGTCATGGAATGAACTTGCAAACAACATATGGGGGATGGTAAACTCGTGCACGGAGAACAAGCGGGCGCCGAGGGCGGAGTGGATCACGAGTGGCGATCTCCAAATCAGGCTCTTCGACACTTTTACGCCAAACAAAGGGTTTAGCGTAAGTGTCAGGAAAACCCAGGTGGATGGAGGACGTCTTGTGAACGTGACATGAGACGGGGGACATGGAGAAGGCCTCAAGGTGGCTATATTGAGGGCGGCGACAGGGCCATCGTACCGACTCATCGGCGGGAAGGAGAACTTGAGTCTCTGGCGACAGCTGATGATGGAAGTGCCAGTCATGGGTTTTGGTACACATGATGCCTCGACGGATAAGCAAGCTTGCCTCGTCTTCCTTTGGCTTCCCCTTCATGGACCGCACGTGAGCCGATCTCAACAATAATGTAACCCCCTAGCTCTTGAAGAACCTGTGTTGTTGCTCCCTGTGCCTATTCATCTGGCTTATTCAACCGGCTTTGCTTCGCCTTATATGCTCTTCCTGCGCTACCATCGGGCTCGATCGCGCAATTTGACTCTCAACGCCCAACTCTTCCTTCCTAGCAGTAAGCTCAGCAGTAGGAGTGCTGGATTTTGTCATTAGTCGCAAGAGAATATAGGGCCAACGACTTCCCCGTGTCTTTTACTCTCCATCTCTTCATGATTGTTTCCGGGCATCCAGACACGCTGTCACCAACAAGTATTAAACACATTTGCTCCACAATGACGCAGGAACATCTGCACAAGCGCCTACAGTCCGGACCTGTAACATGTTCGACTCTGCCGTGAAGGCAATTGAAGATTCATCAGACCCACAGCTCTCCTAGGATACTGCATAGCTCTCGTTAATACGATGCTAGGGTTGGATGCGTCCACCACGATCAAGGCTGTGAGTTGGGCTCCATACGGACCAGTGGCCAATTCCAATGGGCTCGGCCTTACAGCACTCCGTATTTTCCATGGGCCTAGGCACGCATGTGAGGTCTTGCAGTCCTGGTCTTGCAGTCCGCAATCATGGTAGCAGAGACGAGTAGTCGATGCGAATTTAGCAGAGTGTGAAAATAATGAAATCGTGTCCTCTCCCTATCAATCGTACCACCAAGAGGTCGTCCTGGCCGTAAGATCAGGTTTCCTTTCTTGGACCCGAACTCCACCATCCAACGCGCTTCACATCTAGGCGCACCACAGACAATCATGATAGCAAACGGAGAAATCAGACTCGGAAGGCCGGAACGCTACCTGCGGTGTTCATGATGCAATGAGGTCAGTGGACCGTCTCCCAAACATCTGATAAATGATCAAGCGAGCTGTGCCTCCCCCGCACTATCATCATCCGGCCGCGCTAGAAGGCTATCAACGACCGATCCAGGAACAAGGCCGTTTCAGATCTCTATCATCCCGGAAATTCACTTGCATGACGATTGACGAGACGAGGGATTTCTCACAACATGCTCGGGTGGAGTGTCCCTTGCAGAATTGGATCTTCTAAGCCAGTCTGTAGTCATCGAAAGGAGAAGAGTTGACGTATCATCATCTGCTTTCGTGCATGCGGCTTCTGGAACAGCAGGACGACAATCCCATGATCCCATATACCCGAAGCTAGGTCCCATCATGTTTAGCCTTCCCGCCCCATTTCTTTCCCCTGAAGCTTGGAGCCTCCTATCCCGTCATGCGGCTGACCTCACCGTCATTTTTGGCCCCCTCGGTCTGTGTTTCATAACATCGACCATCTCCTCGACCACAAATTATCACTCTTCTTTAGTCCATCTACATGAGCAGCTTTGATGTAGTATCGAAGGCTTCCCATGGTGGAGGATCCGGCCGTAAGGCCATGTTGGTCCCGTATTGATGCCACGATCGGCCCCCATCGCGTGTCCTGGTCCTCGACGCTCGGATGATGCCGACCGTTTGAGACCAATGGCCACCGTGCCTATCTTTCAAGCCAGATACTAAGAGTGAAGAGAGCAAGCACGATGCTACGTCGAAGAGGGGGAACTTGCGGCGTGGAAGCAGGTTTGCTGAACGGCCCTGAAACGTCATGATGGGTATCGATGGGATTGCCTTCCTGCTATAAGTATATCGAGGTCTCCCTTGGGGTGCTTGAGGATCGCGGCTTGAAAGGTTGCATTTCTTCGATATAGCAATCGAGCTCCTTTGCTGCTGTGAGACTACCATCCCACGAGAAAATCGTCCTCTCAAGCCATCATGCATGTCCCTTCAACATTCCTCCTGGCAGCGCTGCTGCCACTCATTTCTGGCGCACCGGCACCGAGCCCAGAAACCGTCGGCGCCGACGGCGAGTGCATGGATCCCGTCATCACTGTCAGCAGTGTCAACAAAGTCCCCTTGGGCCCCAATTTGGTGTCTGGCGCTCGAGTAGATGCGAACCCGGGTGGAGGTAATGCGCTCTCCCATTCGTTCCCGGTATTTTCAGGTCGCTCCAGGTGATTGCTGACACTCGAATGCGCGAAAAGGTCAAGCCTCCTTCTCCAAGACCTACAGCGTCTCCACCACCATCACAGGTGGCGCCGGCTTGGATTTATCCGGGTGAGTCATTCCACCCTTCTCTGAGCGACTATCCCACTATCTTGACCCTCCCATCGTGAGCTTCACGTCCTGAACCCTCCCAGCACCGCCGACATCACCAAAATCATAACCCTCGGCGTCGGCCTCGACCCTTCCTTCTCCATCTCCAAGACCACGGGAACCGCCACCGCGGCCATCGGCGGCTGCCCCGCCAACGACCACTTCAACTACACCATCACATGGGGCCTCGAAGCCACGGTCTGGAACTGGCACGTCGTGGGCACGAAGACGTACGGCGGGTACGATCCGCTGATGCGGAATTGCGACGCCGATCAGATCGCGCACAAGGATGGTGGCACCTTTCCCTATGATGCGTATTTCCCCATCAAGCAGGACGGGGCGGAGGATGGGAGTGATGCCGAGGTGACGTTTACGTGCTGCACCGATTCGCGGGGGCCGACATTTCCGAATAATCCGGTGTGTCCGAATGCCACATGAAAGTATTTCATCAAAGAGTTGGGCGTGTCGATGAGCGAAAGGTTGATGCAGACCGCTGTCCTTGTGGTCCACCTGTGTTTGCTTGTACATGTTGTAACAATGAATCTTCAAAATATCCCCCAACACAGGTTCCCTGCCCTCATGATTCCGCTGCGTTATTCCTCACCCTGTTTGATCATGGCGATCGAGAGCATCGCAATATAGCCCGAATTACCCAAAAACGGGGATCAGTGGCCGCTGTTGCTTGTCGAAATGGCTGCCCTTACTGGTCATAGGATAGTTCAATAGCATTCTGATATCACCTTATCCACGAGCGATGGCAAATGTTCATCGTCCGACATTCCTGTCTTATTGGCACTGTTTATACCGGCGGCCATCACGTCAAAAACTAGCGACTCAGTGGAGAGAAATCCCCGAAATTCGCCTCGCGACTCGCTACACTTTGTCAACACAGCGACGAGTGTTCCTTGCGAAGCCCCCGGCCACCGACCTTTCTTGATACGACGATGCTCGTGTTCGAGGAAAACAAGAATCAATGCACTGTCCCAGTCTGTTTGTATACCTTCCTGAAGAAGCATCCCGAACATACCTATCGCTTCAAGATCATATGTCACGGCTGCGTGCACAGCGCTCKTATGCTTTAGGTAAAGCCATTTCTTACACGTATCAAAAATTGGCCCAGAGAGTGACCTTCCGCGAAGCAACGAGAACAGATTAAAGACCGTTAGGCTTGTCCAGTGCTTATTGATGAGGGCACCTTTGTCTACGAGAAGTTTGACTATCCGAGACTCGTCTATGACAGCTGCGCCTATGAGTGGCGGTACGCGCTGCCTGGTGCTGGGGAGCCAAGTCGGCTTCTCGAGGTCTGCACCATAGCCGATCAGGACATTCACACAATCAAATCGTCTTTCTGCAATGGCGACTCCAAGTGGAGTTTGCCCGGCAGGATCCGTCCAATTGACCTCAGCGCCACAGTCAAGGATCATTTGGACCATGGTAACAGATGCGTCAATAGATATAGCTCGATGGAGCGGAATGATGCTTCGATTGACCCCAATCCTCTTGTTCACATCGACTCCAGCATTAAGGAGAACGCGAAGGGCGTATTCGTCGTTGGCCGTGATAGCTCGTAGAACGCAGTTGCTGCCGAAGAGAGAGGGATCTGCACCAAGGCCAAGCAGCGGTTCAAGAGTGGCAGGTTGCCCATTCCCTGATCTATCATAATCGACTGCTACTGGGAGCAGATCTAGGTCGTTGATGCCAACTTGGCCAGCAACCAGTAGAGGCTCCAGGAGTTCTGGAATCCCTTTGTGGACAGCCAAAAACAGTGCACCGTAGACTATCCCTTGCTCTTTGGTTAAGCTTTGGACGCTGCTCTGTGAGCGTAGCAAATTAAGTGCTTCTGTAGTGTGTCCTTGATTTATTGCATTAATAAGAACCGGACCTGGTTCCTTCGTGGGCACCCAGCTCAATAGCTTATTCAAGTGAGAATTGAGAGTTTTCCGTGTTTTCTGTGGAGTCCATGTGGCTTTAAGATGCGTTGTGGAGGACGAGGGTGAAGACGCTATCCCATTGTCAACGATTGTACCATTCGCACTTTGCACCATAATCATCTCCGCTGGCTTGGTAAGGGCTACCGAAGAGTGCATCGGCCGAGAGAAATTGAAATCTGGAGGGCGAGGGAGACTTTTCACGGCGGGAACGCTCCGAGCCTTGTGGACAGGAGATGAAGATGAACTGTTATCCATAGACCGTCGCCCAGATGTAATCCGATCGGGCGACGCCGGCCTGATCGTCGATGCAGATCTTGGAAATCTAGATTCAGACCTGGAGCCGACTTCATCCAGATCCTCGGCCTCTTCTTCAAAAGCCCCATCTGCCATTGCCTTCATGAGCCAGCTGAAGATCAAGTCTTTGTTGGCGTCGAAAGCGGCCAGGGACAAGCCCATGTCCTCCAGCTCCTTCCGTATTGATCGCCAGAGTTTCCTATCAGCATTTGAAAGGCTATCAATGGTCTGCACAGAAATAATTGAACCCTCCCGATGACCCTTGCGGAATTCTTCCAGAATTTCATCAAGCTTCGCTTCCACACTTGCTTGCGAAGTACTATCGATTTTTAGCCCCTTTGATTGCGCATCACCAGACAAGAGGCCACATACCTGACGAATGCCGTAAGCATGCCAGTGTTGGAGACCAATCGGCCTCTTAGATCTGTGACATCCTCAAAGCCCCAGCGCATTCGATTCCAGGTCTGTTTGGTCTTAGTGGGCTGGTTTTCGTACTTTTTTACAAGCTGCTGAAGATCATCAAGCACTGTCTTGCAGCCATTGACCACGGTCGCCAGCCTTGTTTGTCTCTCATCGGAACCAGGCCGTGGCAACACCGTCTCCTCAACTTCCTTCAAAACCGCGTGAAAAGAAAGGACTTCAACATGAATGTTACCAAAACTCTCGGGAGCTCCTTTGCCTGTCGCAGTGTCAGCCAGCCACCACCATCTAGATCCTTGTGGATGTACAAGATTTGTACAGCTTCCAAGCAAGCTGACTGACAGCCAGAAAATCGCTGAGACTCAAGCCAAAAGACATTTTGGAGTTTTTTTCTTTGTTGAAGGAGCAAGTTGGATAAGATCATACAGAGTAATTTAGGCAAGCTTCCTTGGTCAAGGCCTTTCAGCCTTGGGGTCACCGAGGCTTGGCAGTGCGACCGCAAGGGCCACGCTTTTCGGAACAGTGTCCAGGATTGGCTGATCGGAAGGGTGGGGTGAACAGCCACCTCACCCCACATCAATACATTGGTACCTCCAAAAATGCCTCGTTGATCGGCTGCCGTGATCCATACTCTTCCATGTTTTTCTCGAACAATACTCCTTCTTCTCAATCAATTGAACCCGATCGATAGCTGGTTGGCGGAGAAGAAGTCCCCGGCACTCTGCTGGACGTCTTTGAACATGATGTAACCACAGCTTTCACTCTCCAAATGATTTAACAACGCCGCCAACGTCTTGAATTGCGACGCACATTGGTGCTTGTTAGGGCAGTGATAGATTTTCTGCAAGTGCGCTGAACTCTGCCAGTGCTGGTCCAGATGCTGCTGGGCCGCGGAATGGCGTTGGCAGAGGTAGTATGGGTATCCGTACCCATTCCAGACATTCTGGGTTGACCAGATCTCTTCGTGCCACTCGAGCAGCTCCTTAGTGATCATGCCATCGGGATCCCGCCGACGGAGTTCTCTGAAGATGCTCTCACAGTCAACGCCTCGGGTATTAGGGCAGGACCCAGTCTCCAAGTGGTGAGAGACTCCGCTCGCTGTGGTGAAGGCACGCTTGCAGAAAGAACAAAGGACCTTTCTCCCTTGATGTGTACGAGACTGAAGATGCTGGGGACAGGTCCAAGTCAGCCAAGGGTCATCTCCTCATCTCAGCCTGGCTTTTGGACCGTCCTACCATGCGGAGGTTGTTGGCGTTTTCGAACTTGCGCTCACAAGGCATGCAGTAATGCGCCGAGTGACCATGAGCGTTCATGTGCTGCTTCGCTGCTCTCCAGCTGCTGAAACCGCAGTTCCACCAAGAACAATCCCGGGGATGGTGATCCCGATCGTCCATGTGATAATAGCAGTCATCGCAATTGAAGAAGAACTCATCACAGGTTTCGCATTGGTACCTGAATTACCCAAGAATGAGCATGTTTCATTTAAGGAGCAAGGTTGTTGGTCGGGCTTGCCTTGGAGCCCAGTGATCGAGGTCATTCATGTGCTGAGATCTCGCAGGGATGCTGTTGAACGATTGAGGGCAGGTCTCGCACTCATACATCTTGCCAGGTAACGTCACTGCAAAGTGACCTCAGTCGACTTGAAGACTGTAATGATGGAGCAAAAGTAAGAGGGAGAGGGAGAGGAGGAAGAGGATGAAGGAAAGAAGAAAGAACGTTCCAGACCGACCCGCTGTTACAGCGGTAGGAACAACTAGCAAGCAAACTTCCGCCGAACAACGGCTCTGAGTCACACACTATGCACCTAACGTCGGGTCCATCTAACATCTTGAATGACAACAGGTCCGCCTGTACGGAGGTACGGATCTATGCAATGAAAACGTTGAGTAGGAAGAAAAAGGAGTGGCGGGAAAGGGATCCGAGAGCAGGCCACTCCCCGGGCACCACGCACGGGCCGCACCCCAGTCCTTCTTCACACGGTATGCAATCTCGCCTACAATCTAGCCCGCGATGCCATCTTCGGCGATGAGTAGTGCTCCATGACCAAGGAAATTACAAGGGGGTCGTCCATCGAACGTCTCCCTCCCGTAACCCACCCAGGCATTTGCGCAATATGTTTCGAGACGCTGATCATGAACGAAATGGGAAGGGGGGTCCGTGAAGAAGGTAGCGGTGAATGGCACTTGTGGCGCGCTTGGTGTCAAAATGCCTGAATGAGACGAGGCGTGCTCTGGACTGCTTGGTCAGGGAACGGACTCTCTGCTGACGAGGGAAAGGTAGGGGCAAGTGCTCGAAGAGAACGCGAAATAGTGGCAGATGGAGCGTAGCTTGTGACTTGGAAAATTTTGGGTCTCTGGATCAGGACATTGGAAGCACGTCGCGCTCACTGCCATTCCATCTCTAGTCTGAGTCCGAACCAAGATCATCAAGAGCTGCAAGACCTCCAGTGTACCATCTAAAAGGCTGGCCCACCAAATCTTTTCCCCACTTGAATAGCCTTGATAGTCGCGACTCAGGCGCCCGGACATATGCCGTGAATGTGACTCGACTCTGATCGTCGATCAGGGCCCGATAGCCTCCATGCGCAGTGGTCAACGTAACATAAGGAACTACTGGATTGTTCTCGTTAAACAACCTGTGCCCCGGCTTCACTTCTTGAAAGCGAAGCCCTGAACCCCCTTGCCCCACCTGAGCAGCAGATATGTGATCGGGCTCAGAAAAATCGGGACAGTATAGAACGTCTGGGATGACATCGTGATGACGGAGGTTCTCGCTTGGGAAGAGCCGAGTGATTGGATCAAGGTGCAGTGATCCTGATCCTGAGCAAGACCAAAGTCTCATGGATTCGACCTCGATATGCGCAGAAGAGGGAGGTCCGGAAGAAGGGCTGAAGTCATGGAGAATATCACGACGAGAGGTGATGTGCTGGGGAAATGCGGTGTGGTAGATGAAGATTCTTGTAGTATGATCTCTTGCCCCCTGGAGTAGCGGATGCTGCGAATGCTGAAAAGGTACCTCGTACAATATAGAAATAAAATCCACCACGAGCAAGAAGAGGAAGATCGCGAGAGTCAAGCAGAAGCCTCAATGGGCCTCGGAGACATCTTTGTGTGAGCCAGTGCAGAGTTCTGCACAGACGGTGTTGCTTCGGGTTTGACCTCCTCTTCAGACTCGTACAACTCTGTCCTCGACTGTGGCTCGATGTGCGGTCGCTGCGTTTGACAGTGCTCGAATGCCTCTTGTTTCTTTGCTTTGTCTACAGCCTCTTGCGCGAGGATGTCTTCGACAGTCCGACGGGCGTCAGCAACGGTGAAGACTTGGTGAGTATG
Source organism: Ramalina peruviana (assembly GCA_001956345.1). Classification (NCBI taxonomy): domain Eukaryota; kingdom Fungi; phylum Ascomycota; class Lecanoromycetes; order Lecanorales; family Ramalinaceae; genus Ramalina; species Ramalina peruviana. The sequence goes on from MSTJ01000004.1 coordinate 58,294, forward strand.
TGAGAAAGATGGTTGGATCATAGTCCAAAGAAATGGACACCCACCTGCCTGTTGTGTATACCTTCGAATCGATAAAAGCTTGCTTTTGCGGTCGACACCTCGATTGAGTAGGCCAGCTTTGGGTTCTCCGGGTGGGAGACGTTCCAACTTTTCGTCTACTTCGGCTTTGTGCGCCAGCTGCGCGTCTTGAGGGTTTTGGTCTTGTGCTATTATTGGGTGCGAGTTTTTCCGTATCGGTCATATGCATCCATCGATGAGGAGACTCAAATTTGCTGGGTTAGTGCAGCATGCCATGGCTCAGTCCCATCAAGGGCCACATTTCTTTGTCCGCAACATGGGTGCAACAAGCAGGTCGTGACAAGGACTGATCTGCAAGTGATAAAGCTCAGCAAGGCTTTGGTCGTCGTCAAAGGCTGTTGTGATAATGCTAGCTATATTTCGTAAAATCATCCAATCGTACTGCTTTGGAGTTCGTTGTGACGTTCATTTGTACGCGAATGGATCCCAGGCGCCAATGTTCCCTTTCATACCTTGATCCAATTTGGAGATTCTCAACAAGTCATTCTCGTCCAGCTCAAAATCGTAGATGTCGGTGTTCTCCTTTATTCGGTTTGGGTTCTCGCTCTTGGGGATAGCGACAATGCCTTGTTGCAGCACCCATCGAATGACGACCTGGGCAGGCGACTTTCCGTGCTTGCCTGCAATCTCTCGAATCACAGGGTCGCCCAGCTTCTTGCCTTGGGTCAAAGGACTATATGCTTGTATGGCAATGTCCTCCTTTTCACAGTAGGAGGAGATTTCTTTCTGTTGATTCCATGGATGCAACTCGATCTGATTGATGACCGGCTTGATCTTGACGCCCTCACTCTTCATGAGCGCATCGATGTGGGCGGGGGTAAAATTACTGACCCCGATGCTCTTGATTTTGCTCTCTGCAACAGCGTCTTGCAGGCCCAGCCATGCTTGGTGTCGACCCGAGGGGCCTGACTTAGGGTTGTGAACAAGGTAGAGGTCTATGTAGTCTGTTTGCAATCGCTTCAAGGAGTCCACCACAGCTTTATAGGCAGCTTTGCGAGTATGTTGCGGATCCCATACTTTGGAGGTCACATAGATGGAGGAGCGAGGGAGGGAGGAAGATTGCAAGGCATTCTAGATGACGAGCTGATTAACACAAGGGCGGAGCTTGGAGAGGTAGAGCTCACCCCGACTTCTTCCTCATTATCATATAGTTGAGCGGTATCAACATGACGGTATCCATCGTCAAAAGCTTTCAGGCAGGCGTCTTTGCAGGTTGAAGAATTGAAAACTCCCAGACCCAATTGGGGAATGGTAGTGCCGTTATTAAGTGTGACGGTCGATTCGATGCTGAGCGGGGACATGTTTGATGTTCTCACTTGATTGCTTTGCTTGAATGGATGATCAAGAGTCTTAACAAACGTTGAACCAGAATAATTAGGATAATGAACTGGGCGAAAAAGGGTAGGTTTATATTGGAATGATGACGCGATTTCGGGTATCGGTCAGTGACGTCACCCAGATCTTATGGAAAGGACAGTCAGTCACACATATTCATCGAAACTCCCTTTTACATTCTTTTCACCAACCGGTCCCTTTCAATGAGAGTGAGATTGAGTCATCTACTATTCTCTCGACTCTAATAGCCATTGACATTTGAATGTTACAACCAGGCGAAAGTAACGAGAGCCCAATACAGGGTAGCATCCACAATCTTCTCTTTACTGAACCGAATTGGTAAATGATGAATCCCGAGGATGTCCGATGTGCCGTTCCTGCATAGCTCTTATCATCTTGAGCGAGCATGTGGGTCCACCGCAGTCCACATGCTCGATTATTCATTCGGCCACACGAGAATGATGGCGGGAATCGGGGCATCTTGCAGCCTTGAAGGCTGAAGCTGCATTATCAAAGTAACCCTCCCTCATCTACGGCGCGGGATGAGCTTATGCTCTGCAACTCATGGTGTGTTGAATATGCACATTGCGGCTCCATCATTGGCGCGCTTCTACCATAACCCCTTCTTCTAGGCTTCTACAGACCTTCCATCTCGTCTGTAAGCCACCAGTGCACGCGAATCACACAATATGGGAGCTAGGAAGATTAGCACCCTTAGCGTTATGGATCTTGAACCCCACCTTTAGGGATGATGGTTCAGATTGTGCACACAATGAGGCGCCGCGATATGGCTGCCATGGTTCCACACTCGGGGAGACTTACCCGATCACCACTATTAAACGCTTCACATCCCTGCGACCACAAAATGTTTCAAAACCTGCGACTCAAAGTCTTGAGCCGCATCTCTCCATAGGTAGCCACGGCCCCAGCTTGAATCCTTCACTCACAAGCCACCCATCATGTCTCAGGCTGCTCGTGGAAAGTCCTCACCACAAGAGATCGAATACATGATCACTCATTATGATGATGACCGTGGCCCAGAGCTCATCGCGGCTTTGACCATCAACATCGCCCTCGCTGTCATCTTTGTCTTCCTCCGATGGCTGGCTCGCCGTACCATCAAGTCTCCCCTTCAGACGGATGACTGGATGATCTTCATCACCCTAATTGTTGCATGCGGCCAATACATAACCGGCATCATTGGCGTTCACGTTGGTTTGGGCAGACACAGCATCGTGCTGAAAGGAGACTACGCTCCCTGGGCAAAGTGCAGCATCGCATACGCCATCCTGTATGTGGTGGCCACCGCACTTGTGAAGATCTCTGTCTTGTGCCTCTACCGTCGGCTCTTCGGATCCAAGAGATATTTCAAGCTCGCCACCTGGATCGTGACTGGCATCATAATCATCTATACTTCAGTCAGTGCTCTGGGGTCAAGCTTTCAATGCATTCCAATCGCCTCTTTGTGGGATTTGAGCATCGACGGCCATTGCTTCAACTACAGACTTTCCGCCTTCATCAACGCCACATTGAACATCATCATGGAGATCGTGATAATGGTCTTGCCAGCCCACGCTATTTGGTCTCTCCAGCTGGGGACGAAGATGAAACTGCAAATCTTGGGTATCTTGCTCCTGGGTGCTTTGTACGTCTTGCGGCCCATATCCCCTATGTCCCATGTCTTCCCAGCAATGGGTCCTTCCCATAGTGCATCGTAATTGACTCTCTCCCTAACCTTCAATCACAGCGTCACCGTCAGCACCATCTATCGCCTGACCACCCTCCACAAAATCACCTTCGTTGATGCCACCTGGGGCAACGTGGACCCAGTCATTTGGTCCATGGTCGAGGTTGGCATCGGCATCGTATGTGCCTGCCTGCCCACTCTGCGTCCGCTAGTCTCGGCCAACGTGCGCAACAACCGTCGCCCCATGTCCCACACCCATCCCCATCCCCAGGCGGGGCGTCGACAGACCCGGTCCATCCCCCTTCCTGGTGAATCCGCGCAAGATCTCCGTTCAGACAGATCCGCAACGTTGGTTGGATCACCAAGGAGCCATGAATGGCCCAAGACTCTCGATCCAGACGGCAGTGGGCGCCCTATCCAGAGTAGGGGGTTTTCTGGTAGTGGTGGCAAAGGTCAGGGGCTCGTGTCAGAGTCGATTTACCCAACGAACATCGAGATGGCCCCCACGCGTTTGCATGGAAGGCCTGTAATTGATTGGAACGGGTGAAATATATGGAGCGCGGGACAGACTACTCTAGAAGCAGAGGCTTTGTGGAAGACCTGCTCCATTGGTTGCGCGCAGTGTATGGATCCATTGAATGAGCAGAGAAACAGCTTCTCCAGCTCGCTCCTCTTCGCTTGTTCGAGGGACGCCAAGACGCGTCGCACGCAGGTGAATAGGAAAATGGTAGTATCCAGAGTTGGTACAGAGAGCGCAGGATCACACCAATCGCAAGGCTGCGGCCACCTTGCCGTGTGCCTTTCCGTCGACCCATGAAACCAAAATCAGGATGGAAGGGCAGGAAATCAATTTTCAAGATCTCCGTTCAGATTTGCAGGTCTTGCATCATCGTTTTGAAGATCTGGATGAACGGTGCCTGATGGAATCGTGTGGAAGAGTAGGATGCTACGCATACTTACCCGCGCTCATGCGTGGATCTGTGCCAAAGGTGGAGACGACGAGATGGCGAATGGGTCAGGTTCGGGCATAATGGTTGATGGGTGACGTGCGACCCTGGTGGAAAATCGCAATGCGCGAAAGCGATGAGCACACTTTCCATGTGAGCGATGGATTTTGTCCCGTCATTGTTCTCATTCTTCATTGGATTGGTATCAGTACATCTCACATACCCGTACATTTGACATTGGCCGTCAAATCTTTCGCGAAAGACATGTGCGCATCATCACCTCACCCCCTTGACATCCTCATCTTCTCGATATCTCGGCGGCGACGCAGGATACTGATCAACCGCTTGCTCGATCCTCGTTGTCACGGAAATACTATCCGTCAACGGCCCCCTCCCTGCCACTGCACCGCCACCTCGTTCCCCTCCCCCACAACCACTAGCACCACCCCCACCTTCGTCCAACAATTCTCCAACCTTGGGATTACTATCCCGAATCGCACTCGTCTCCAGATACGCAAACGGCGCCCGATCATCCATCCCCGCATCCTTGCGCAGCAGCACACTCGGACGACTCCGATGATGATGATGATGGAACGACTTCATCCGCAACGTGGTCCCGCGCTTGCCCGGCTGAAACGTGTCTCTGCTGGGGTTATTCGCGGGCGGGAGCGAAAAGAGGAACATGATGATGGGTCTTAAGATGGGCAAGCAAGCGCACAAGATGCCGACCCCGACCTCGACGGTGGACCAGATGATGATGGTGGCGTAAACGTAGCTGGCGTCGATGAAGGACGAGAACAGGCCGCCCAGTTTCACGACCCGGATGATGCTCACGATGCACACGAACCCGCCCAACAGGAAAATCCCCATCAGCTCCAGCCGCTTCTCGCGGGTGACGTGTAACCGCCACAGCAGCGGGAGCGGAAGGCAGAGCGCGATGATATCCGTGACCGCGTTCAAGGACCCGCCGACCACCCACACAGTATCCATGTTCAGGCAACCCTGCGGCGAGTAGCCCCATGCCCGCGAGACGGGTTGGCAGTGGAAGATGTCGAGCAGCACGAAGACGACCGTGTAGACGATCAGGAATCCACCGCACCAGGTCAGGATGTTGCGGAAGCGGGCTTGCGGGAATAGGCGCCGGTACAGGGCGAGGACGGAGAATTTGATGGCGGCGACGGCGACGCGGTAGAGGACTATGAAGGGGAAGGCGGCCTGTTGTTTGCCAAGGTCAGCCTTACGTTGATATCAGGTTCGATGTGGAGGATGGTCTACCTTGGCGAAGGTCTCGGGGTTGTTTAATGTGATTGCATGTCTCCCGGCGCCAAGGGCGACACCTGGATGGATTGCATCAGATCAATTCAGCTCTGCAATGCTTGGTTGTTGTGGAGGGGGAAAGGCGATGCGCTTACAGACAAAGGCATCGGCTGAGGCGGCGGTGAAGAGGACCTGTGATGGGTTTCACTCAGTACTTCCATTCCGCTTGCATCTGACGGGACATCTGGGGGTCCTGAACGAAGGAGCTCACCAGCGCAGTAATGATCCAGTAATCGTCGGTGGTGATCTGTGCCCTCGCCAACCTCCTGGCCCAGAACCGCAACCCCACCCCGATATAGGCAATGATGAAGCAAGTGATCTGAGCGGCAAGGATGTCGGGTTTCCGGTTATCACCAATGTGTGCACGCTGCGAGTCGAACTGCTCAGGCGTCCATTTCAACGTCGCCATCACCTTCTCGTTGATTGTTACAAAATGATAACGTTATGATTGTGAAAAGAAAGACATACGACAGCAGCGGTGGTTCCCCTACTTTTGTTTCAGCGAAACGGGCGGGCCTTCTCCTCTTTCCCCTTCTCAGAAATCTTTCCTAGGAAAATCGGCATCGATGACTGTTGCCGGATTACATGGAAGACTAGACCACATGATGCACGGATCGCGTGCCTGACCTGCATAATCAGTGGTGGTGGAGACTGCATAATGAGTGCTAATGCGCTGCTAACGCACCCCGATATTGACTGACTCCCGGCTGATCATCACGTTTCAGGAAGCGCTGGGCCATGAATGGTCGGATATGTAGTAGACATTCCCGTCCAAGCCGTGCGGACGGGTTGAATGCGGGGAAAGAGCTTGTTCGCAATTGAGTCTATGGGTTATGAATGGAGCCAAACTTCCTCACGATCGTGGTTTGTGCAGTCTCTCGATTTGCGTTGAGCTGTATGGGTCGGGTCGACCTCCGAATGGTGATGTTGCATATGTAGAGAGTCGAGGGGCAGCAAATGAGCGCACACTCTCACCCATCGGTATGTTTATCGGTCGATGTTTGCAGCTTTGTCCCTGTATCTCCGTCCCAATCGCGGCACAGACAAGGGCGGCGCCGTAACTAGCCAAAGCTTGTGATATGGGAGTACCAGGCAAGCCAGGTCAGGCCAGGGGTGGTCGTTTCGACTCTGACAGTGGCCCTGGCGGGTTACCCTTTGCGAATAGCACCGAGCCAGCGTTGAATTACTCCACGCGACCGGTAGTGAGGTCTCCCTTGATGGCAGGACGCTCATGGATCTGCTCAAGTTTGCAAAGTCCTTGCGTTGCAGTGTGATGTGGCAGCTGGAGACTGCGTTTGCTGCTCTCGGCATGCACAGCATCAAGTGTGGTCACGCCGGGGATAAAACGCCGAGGGGCAGGTACATCATGCATGTCATGCACACCATAGGTTCACTATTCGTCCGAGAGTCCCGATAAGCCCCCACTGCCCCTGTCTTGGATGGTCTGCAAAGTCGACAACTCACACCGAACAAGGCGTTGCATTGCCGTACTCGCACCCCGAATAAGTAAATCCATGACGCAGTGCGCCAGCCACGCTGTCCCATCAAGACAGTCCAGAATCAACCAGAATCATACCCAAGCCCAACTTCCGGAAGCCCGGCTGCCAATCATGGCATGTCTTTTTCTTGAGGTCCATGTTGAAGCCACTTCTATGAAGTGCGTCGTCCCCATGTCACCTCAATCTCCGATTATTGAGACTCCACATCCACAGGACTGAGAACTCTCTGATATCGCAGTGTTGCATCAATCCGTGATGGTGGTGACGCCGCTGGGTCACACTGCTTGTTCTTCTTGGCTTTGTCCGCACGATGAGAAAACATCGATCCGAACGGTCAGCGATTTCTCCCTTCTTCTTTCAAACGATCAACCTTGTACCACCATCCGTTGAACCTGAACCTTCACCATCACCATCGCGCCTCTTGAATGCGTTGCATCTGCTTCATTCTACATTGAGCAGAAGTCGACAAAATCTATGAGAGGGCAGGCAGGACGCCTGGCATCCTGCTCTCGTTCATGAACTCATAGAACCCCAGCTTCTCCATTCTCCCAAGCTCGTCTCTATCTTTCCTTTTTTTTTCTGAATTGATGTTCCCTATACGGGACGCCATAAGTGAAAACAATGGGGGCTTAGAAAGCATGGTTTGGGCCATTAGGGATGCGTGTGGCGCGTGTGAGGCGCGGAAATCTGGTCACTTGGTCAGATACATCATGTCTCCGGGAGTTTGCTGGTCCTCGGCTCAGCCAACGAATGTTCAAAGCATGCTTTATGCCGTTCCGACAGCTGTCAAGTAGTGCGAACTTGGGATGGTTATGTTGAGAATCAAGCGTGCGAAGGCATGGATTTTCGACTCAGATGAGGCGTGATTTCGCGAAGAATAGATCTGCAAAGGTACAGCGAAAGCACGCTGCATCGCTCTTAGTCTGCAGATGGCTGCAGTGGACTTTTGCTTCTCCAATAAAAAGCATCGAGGGTTCTTCATGCCGGACCGGCTCATGCGATAGCCTTACGGTCTCGGTGTGCAAATACTGCACGGGACTTTTGTACCGCCAATCAGTATAGTTAGGACTTCTTCGTAAGGCTCATGCGGTAGCCTCGTATCTCGATCTGCATGGGACTTTTTTTCCACCAATAGCTGGGCCGGGATTTCTTGGTGGGCTCCTGCCCTGGCCTTTTGTCTTGACCCGACGTACATAAATACTGTCCTGCCACAGCGCAAGGAGATCCTGAGTAGGCATTGCTCTTGCCATTATTGACAACCTCGAATCTTAGACTCTCTCCACATCAAATCTTTTCTTGCCCTCCGACTGGTGCTATCGAGCCCTTACATCTGTGCATAGATGTCTCAACGACGGCTGATCATGGCGACTTCATCAGACCCAGCCACAACGCTCAGTACCCAAGAGGACACTGCGCTCATTACCCAGGAGGTCACGAGCGGTGCCCGCGACAAGACCTGGGCGTCAGGAAATGATTGGGATCGACATCGGACGCAGATCTCACAACTCTACCAGACCAAAACTCTCAAAAAGGTCATGCATATCATGGACAGCGAATTTGGCTTCAAAGCCACGTAAGTCCACTACACAGACCGTCACCACTATCAGATTCTCACCTGTTCCACTTCCAGAACGAGAATGTACAAGACCAGGATCCAACAGTGGGGGCTCGACAAGAACAACAAAGAGAGCGAAATGAGAGCGATAGTTCGCAAGCGTGATCAGCGACAACGTCAGGGAAAACCCTCTGCCTTCCGTGTCCGTGGAAAAGCTATCGACTTTGGCGACATCATCCGTTACTGGGAACGAAGGGGGATGTCCATTGAAGATGTTGTTGCCCAACGAACAATGTCTGCAACACCCGATGCCGTAGTGGAATGTTCGACCCCAGTGCCATCACAGCCCTCCACACCAGCAGTATTTGCGATCCCGGAGAGTGTGGTCCGGTCTATTCGGGACTATTTTCAAGGTTGTTTTGAGTCGGGTATGTGGTATTCAGAGGGCCCGCGATATTTTTGCAGGAGCAGAAAATTTCACCACGGTGGTTCTCGATATCTCAGCCTACTGTATAATCAATGCATTATATCCTGCGACCTTTTCGAACGATCTGAAGCTCATGAGGCAGGTCGAATGCTGATTCGTGCGACCGCCAGCATTAAAAAGATCTTGCAAGCGGAGAATCCTGGAACGCTCATCATACTGGTCAGAATCGTATTCTTTACGGCTCACGCGAGGAGACTGGAGATAGCGATAGCTATACTACGCCAATTCGCCGATCTAGGCGACCTGATAATGGGTGGCGGTCATCCACTCATTCGCGTCTGCGGCTGGCTCGCTTCCCTTGAGTCGTCCCAATTTCAAGATGTACTGGACGTCTGCATCCACAGCGCAAGCGACCAATTCGAACGTTACCTTGGTCCGATGCACCGGGAAACACTAAGCACTCGCCTGGATTACGCAGATTGGTTCGATTTCCGACGAAACAATGGCCAAGGACATTCAGTGACCGAGAAGCTGCTAGCCAGCTGCATTCAGAGTCTTGGCTATTGCGATATTCGAACTTTGAATTGCTATCTCAAACTCACCTATCAAAAGATGGAAAAGGGTGACTTCATTGCGACTCAAAGATTGGCTCGACACATCATCCAATGTTCTCACGATGTTAAGCCACGAACAAGTTTCCTACAGTATCATACCCAAGGACTTCGCTTCCTGGCGCAAGCTCAGTACAGGCTAGGAGAGACGGCTTCAGCAGAGGCGAATCAGCTACAAGCAATCGAATTGGTTATGTCGGAATGGGGTACAACTCATCCTTTAGTAGGATCATGGCTTCTGGAGTTGGAAGATTGGGTGGCAGAACAAGGCAATTTAGCCTACGCTGCTCAACTCAGAGACTGGAGGTCTCAGATCATCTCTTCAGTAGATGTGGAGGAGCCGTGAGTGTCATTAGTCGTTGATCTCAGCCAAGCCAATCAATGGACCCAGTCTTTTCAGCTTCCAGTCTCAACAGATTAATGATGTTTGAAAAGTCATCGTCAGCGCAACATCTGCAAAACCGCACATCACCGTCGACAGGGCCAGCATTCTCAATGTACAGCGATTCTCTCTTCATGAAACTCACACTCTTCTCGAATATTGCCTCATCACAAAATTGATGACGCAGCTTCAGAACCCACAAGTTTCCGCACATGCTCATTGTCGCCGCATGCATGTCACGCCGTACCTGAGTGGAGCCGCCAAATTACCAATTGGATAATGAATCATGCCCGATCCAGAAGTCCTAATCACTCCAGAATCCAGATGGCGACTCATCAGCGCGACCCACCCGATGACGTGCATTGATAGGGTCCACACGGAATGCGATTGAGCAATTGAAGCATGGAAACCGTACAATGATCTGAATGGCAAGAGAGCTGGATAGAGATGAAAGCTGAGGACACCTACCGCATTAACGGCCGCTTGAGAATGGGCTGATCATTGGTGGACAGGCTCTTGTAGCCGATATAGGCCATCTGAGACCTGTGTGATTTGACAAGGTGATGGAAATGAAAAGTAGGAGTGCAGTGAAGTGTGATGAAGTTGAAAAAGTCGAAGTCCAAAGATCAAAACAAACAAGCCGAATGGTCTTGGCAGAAGCTTGGCAAAAGCTTGGCACGATTCTGCGAAATACCCGCACAGAGCTCGGCAGATGTGCGCCTCCAAAATTTGCCCCAGCACAGAGCCACCAGCACCAAACCTGCTCCTGTAGGGTGGCGATGGGTACGTATCTTGTTATTCAGAGACAGCGTGCTTCATATCGTGTGTGCCAAAATCAGGGGTTCATGGAAATGGCACTGCAGGACGGGTATGATGATTGCAATTTTCTCTCCTACCTACAGATCATTACCAACGTCTCACTTCTCAAACTTCACAACCAGCCCGTTGCTCTGACTACTGGACATCGGATTGAAATAATCATGCTTGAAGTCGATATCCCTCTCCCTGTAAGTATCCAGCAAACTCATCTTCCTGCCGAACCGTCGGAACACCGTCGCCAGCGCCGTCATGATCTCCGCCTTGCCCAACTCCATCCCCACGCACTGCCGACTCCCCTTTCCAAACGCCATCAGGTATTTCTGCAGCCTGACGCCGTTAGTGGACAGGGGCAGCCACCTCTCAGGCCGGAACTCGTAGGGCTCTGGGAAGATGTCCGGGTTGTCGTGTGTGAAAACGCTGGTCATGCTAATGGGTGTTCCAGGGGGGAGAGCATAGTCCTTGTAGTGGATGACTTGGTCCGGGGAGATGCGCTGCAGTCGCTGTGTCACGCCGTGAAAATTACGGAGGGATTCGTACAGGATAGCGACGAGGTACTCGATGCTTTCCAGCTGCCGCAGATTTGGTGGGGCGTCAATGTTGGGAATTGCCCGTTCCAGATCGTTCATCAATCGATCGTGGATGTGGGGGTTGGCGAGGATGTGAAAGGTGGCATGTTTGAGGCAATGACTGCTGGTCAGAGTCCCTGCACCTATGGCGATCTGCGCCTCCCCCGCGATCCTTTCAATGGTCTTGTCGCTTTCGGGTAGATTGGACTCGAGGAAGGCTTCAATCATGGATGGTCGTGCGGTCCACTGCTTGATGTCCGATTTCCCCTGCTTTTTCGCGTTGACGATTTGGGTAGTCTCGTGTCGGAGACGCAGCATCTGTTGCAAGACAATGTACGTCTCCGGGCTTGACATCTTCGTCACCCACATGGGTAAAGAGCTGAGGAAGGGATAGAGCCAGCCAAATTGTTTCAGAAGATGGGACATCTTCGACATGGCCATCCAGGCATCATAATGCTCGCGATCGAATTCCTTTTGATCCAGATAGCTGTACCCTTCCGGGAATGAGTACTCGGAAATCACATCCACCGTCAAGCAGGCGTAAGCATGGAGCATTATCACGGGCTTCCCCGCATCGCGATACTCCTCAAGCCGGTCGCAAAGCTTGTTCACCAGGTTCTGGATGAGCAAAGGTTGCAAGCGTTCGACCGACTGCTTGGAGAAATATGGATTCCACGGAGCACGCCTGACCCGATGCTGATCATGGTCGAACGTGTCAAAAGCAGATGTATCTACTTGACCGAACATTCGCATCTACAGTGGATTGTCAGATCGCGCCTGTGGGCCTGATCATATCATGACATTCTCACCGCCCAAGGCCACTTATCAGACTTGCGCTTACTCGCGCCCACATACAATTCGTCCGCAAAGTCGGAGTCCTTGATGTGGACCTCGAAAGGGTTGATTCGGATGATTGGCCCTGCGCATCACTTTGAGCGGGAAGCCTCTGGTGACAGCCAAAGGAGTGCAAACCATATTTCTCGTGATAGTCGCCAATCTTGAATGTGTATCTCCCGCCAAGGACAACATCGTAGTAGAACTCGTTCCAGAAGGTCAATTTTGCGAACCAAGGCCCAGGGACATGTGCGACGGGGGACAGATACAGTCGGTAGATTGCGCCATATACTCCATACAGCACAAGGCCGAGAACGGCGATCCCAGCAAGATTCTTTCCCGATTGCTCAAAAGAGAGCATGGTGTCTGCGGACAGCAAAAATGTTGGTGGAAGAAATAGTCAAGAAAGGCGTTGCCCTCAACAAAACATTATTTGTAGGAAACCCAAGCGCATGTGAGGTGGGCGAGCATTGGCTCGGAATGGTTGTGCTAGCTGCAGGGACCAGAACATGATATGCAGGGTTGCGTCAGCCCTTTCTGTGAAAGAGCTGACACGATTCGTGGTCCTTTAGATCCATCGCGTGCTCCCTGGCTATTAGCTCCATGTGCTGCAGACTGATAGCGCAAGGCCTACAAGGCTAGTCCTTCGCCAAGGCGTTGGGCGGGATGCGAAGGTCAGATTCGAAGCGGGCATGTTGCCTTCTGCTAGATGGATGGTCTGCTGAACCCCCTGAGGGGATTGTCTAGAGCTTCATAGCTAGGGAATCGAGTCTGAGACATGATGGAAGCTTTCCAAAGCCTGAGGCTGAATGGTGTCATCGATGGTATTTAAGGTCGTGTAGACGTCCAGACCCAGGTCCAACAATGACCGTTAAGGATCTCGCTTCTCTAGCGTCTGTTCGCAAGATGATTGTGATTGGTTTTCAAAAGGCAAAGTGGGGTCGTGATCGAGGGAGAGATGTCTAGTGCCGTGACGGCGTGACGGCGGTAAAGCGTGAATCGAGCCTCCTCTTGGCTTTTGCACCCCGTCGTCCCTAACTTCGTAGAACAGCCTACCTCAGTATCACTCTTCCCCCCTTAACCTTGACAGCTTATTCTCATATTTTGAATTAGTGTCCATGAGAGTCCCATTGGTGATGGAGAATTGAAAACGAGATGCGGGAGGCTGGGAGAGTGGATGATCTAGGGCATCTACGTCATAATCCGCATTCATATGAAAATGTAAAATCTGTTGTCCTCTGTTTTGAAAGATTTGATACCCTTGTCAGGATATTCGGAACTCTTATAGTCCTGTTGCAACCTGTGCCATGGATCCTTTCATGCTCCCTGAGTTGGTCTGTGCATTCGCGCATGAGTATGGTGGCGCCTGAGACAAGACGTTGCGCGCCTGTTGATAATGGGGCCATCTCCAGAGAAAAATGGCCCCTAGAGCGCTTTTCTAAACACCTCATGTTCTATACTCGTTCTAAATCCTAGACAGAAAGTGGAGGCCGATACTTTTGTAGTTAAAAGAAGTGTCCGCGCCTCGACAAACATGTACCTCGTTGCTGGTAGAGGATATTCCGTCTGGATTCCAGCGATAGGTTGTCAACGATGGACATTGTACGTGCAACGACCATGCTTCAATCGCCCTGGCTGTTCCTTGTCAGTGCTATCATAGTGCAAAGTATTGTCGCTCTTCCCCGAGGTGCCTCTGCTGCTCCAAAGCTATCCATAAATAGCAGGAGCTCTAGCACGAACAAGACCCTGCCAAACACGCCTGTTACCAAAATCGATCTCCCTGACTCGGTCCTCAATCTCACTAACACAGTCGGTGCACCAGAGTATGAGCCCCTCCCACCTGTGGACAGAGGACCCGCTGACAAGATCTCTCCATACTCAGCTTTCCACCAGGGCCTCAGCCTCCCGCGGCAGTTTGGCCTGTCCAACTCCGGTACACCGATCTTGATGTCTGGGTGCTATTTCATGGTCACGACCACGTGGAACCGTCAAACGATACGCAAGTCGGACAAGCCCTTCAGAAGGCCATCGTTCAGTCAAGTGACCCCTACCGGCGCACTCAATTCATGGAACCACGTGAATATGTTTGGTCGCAAGCATGGGATCGCACAGTGGTCACTGTAATGGTGGAGGCCGCTCAAACTCGCCCAGCAGAGGATCCTCCTTATCAGGAAATTGGACTAACATTCGGAGTCTGGACAAGCTGCCTGATCGCCGTCAATCGATTTAGGCTCGCATATCCTAGTGTATATCCGCAATTCAATATCCTTATCAAACCGGAGGAGATCATGATCTATGATGTAGGATATGGAAGGCTGGAGGCCCAGCAATGGCAACCTTGGCTAGGAGCAGCTCCCGCCCCATCTGATGTCACTTCTGTTACGAAGCGATCTCCCTTGAATCCGATCATGCTCAGCAATGCTTTGCCAAATAATTCTGCAACTGGGGCCAATCTGACCACAGTGCTGGGCGCTTCAGAGTAAGCTTCCAAATCCAAGTGACCTCCTCTTGACAGAGTTTTCGACTGATGCAAGAATTCTTCTTATCTAGCTTGCCACCTGGTCCCCAGCCTCCCGAAGACCCGTGGTTTTATGAGGTTCGCTTCTCCCATCCCACAACCACGCTGAAGTTCATGCACTACGAACACGAGGACGGCCGGAACGAAACCCAAGTCGGAGACCTGATTCGACAAGCCATCAGTGCTTCAATTGACCCCCGGCTGCACGATCAATTCCTGGAATATCGACCATACACATGGCAGGGCACCCAGACTCTTCTCAGTGTGGGACCCATGCGCCCTGTACCAGCTGAAGATCCGCCGCATGAGCTGGTTGGCCTGACCCATGGAATATGGTTGTCTTGCTTGATCGGAATCAATCAATTTCGGCTGGCTTATCCAGGTCTATACTTCAAATTCGAGATTTACGTCGAGATCAGTGAATTTGAGGAGGAATTTATAGGTAGAGGTGGTCTGGTGGAAGCTTCTTCATTACAAGCCCCAGCCGCAGCAGCTGAAGATGTTGCCGTTACGAAGCGATCCACCTTTTCTCAAGTTGGTGGCCAGAATAATGCTTTGTCCAATAGCTCTACAACAGCAGTCAATCTGGCCGGCGAGTCGGGTCAATTACTGTAAGACAATAGAAACCTCTCTTTGAACTATCTGCTGAGATAAGGGTCTCTGCTCTCCCAGATTCCCACCTGGGTCTCAACCTCCCACAGACCCTTGGACATATGAGGTCCGCCTCTCCAAACCTCCTATCCAATTGAATTTCCTTCAATTTAGCCTTGACAACAGCCGGGACGAAACGGATGTTGAAAAGCTCATCCAAAGGGCCATCCATTTTGCAATTTCGGACCCCCAGCGGTGGAACCAATTCCTGGACCGACATAAGTATATGTGGTACAGCGATGACGGCGATACGTCTCTCGGCGTGCTTCCCTACACCCCCCAACCATCCACAGATCCGCCGTATGCGCCGGTAGGCTTAACATATAAGATATTGGAATACACCTTGATCGGAATCAATCAGTTCAGGCTGGCATATCCAGGTCTGAATTTCCGGTTCGAGATTTACATAAATAATTGCATTGGGTCTGGAAATCTCGAGTCAGGTGCGCTAATTCAGCGCCCGACCACGCCAGTTGGTGATACTGTCCAAGTTACATAGTCACAATCAAGCTCCATCTATCTCACGTCAGAATGCCTCTCAACTCTGCAAGCCCAGGTTTTCAGTAATCAGATCACGGTCTACGGCATCCTAGGAATTGAGTACTCCGCGCACTGATATAGATATTATGTCTCAGGGGACATATTACCTTCGCGCAGTACTGTATATCGATCTGGACCACTTCACAAGGTCGAATAAGGAAGATTTATACTCCAACGACGTTCCTCGACCAATGAACGAGGATCAATACCTTCTCCTGGCACTCTAGCTGAGACCCTGAGCCCGACCCCATGTTCTTCTTGCGCGTGCACGGTGAAACTTCTCTTTCTGGTAGGCAATGTAAGCCAATTTTCCAATTTCGAAGCTATTAACCAGAATATCCGACCCCAGGAGCTGAAATCAACGTCCTACTGCGATCAAGTCCACCTGATGTTAAGGTCTCTGCTCAAAGAATGAGTCCAGAAGTATATGCGTAGACCTAGATGGCCTCAGAGATCGATGGATACTATGGCCCCTTGTCGCAAGGAATCTGAGGCGTAGCTATTGAATAATCATTCAGTGTCCTATTCAACGAGCAAGCGCATTGCAAAAGTCCAAACTCCTCTCGTCTCTTCTCTTGCTCGATATGGAAACCGAAATGCTCCATCTACCCCCTAATCGCGTCTGTCTTGAACCCCCATGCGCTTTGGGGACCCTGTCTAAAGCAGTGGAAGAGATGGCTCACATCAGTCATGAGCGCAAGAATGATAAGGTCCCGGTCCACTTGCTATTCATTGCTTCGCGTCCGCGAGGCAAACCATCGAGAATTCCTCGCCACGATCAAAAACCGGCTAATCGCCCAACATGCCGTCCTCGATCCTCACCCGCCTGGTCACTACCGAGCTGTCCGCCCTCCTCACCAGCGCGACGCCTTATCCGGACACTGCCTCACCAAAGTCTTTGACCAGGTCGGTCTCATCATCCTGTAACAGCAACAGCAGCATCAGCCTCAGCAACATCACCGATTCACCCCGCAGCCCCTTCTTCCATCTCTGCTCCTAAAGAAACCAAACAGGGCATCCCCATCCCCATCCCCTCCCCCCCCTCTCCGCCTAGCAATCCATCGAGGAACTCTCCCCGTCCGACACCCACCCCTCAGTGCAGCACCTCCTCATCCGCGCCCTGGCCTCGGGTTCCATCTTCGGGCACGCCCCGACGGACACATTCAGCATGGGCGGGTCGCCGGCGAGGGTGGCGATTGCGGGGTTAGTGTTGCGGTTCTACGGGCGCACGGGGGAGGGTATGACGGTGGCGGGGATGGAGGTGAGGTGATTGGGGCTCCCTTCTTCGTGGAACTTTCATTTTAAAAGTATGGATGAGTGGGTTGAGACTCCTGGCTGACCGTGGCGATGGGGGGATGCGATGTGTGTAGATCCTGGGTGGGTATATTGCCGGAACACCGGCGTTCGGCAAAAAGAAGCGGGGCTGGGTTGAGCGCGCGGGGGGACAAAGTGAGGGGGAGGTGGTGGGCTATATGCTCATGGATAGGGCGCGGGGAGGATGCGGTGGGGGGGATGGTGCGCTGGAGGAGGATGGGGATGGGGATGCGGTGGTTACGACGACGTGAAGGGGGTGGCTTTGTTCATGGCTTGGGTCCTTGGGGCAGTGGTTGATGGACGGAGGAACAACGGATTGGTTCCCCACGTCTTTTTTGTGTGCTTGGGCGGATGATGGGGGTTTGAGGATATACCTGATGGGTGTTCGTGAATCCATAGCTGGGATCGATGGGGAGTACGGAGTATAGGAGGGTCTTCGAGCTGTTATATGACCTTAACCGCCTGTTAGTGGGAAGGACATTGCCTGACAGAGTGGTGGGCAGGCGTCCCGCTTGCGCGATTGGCATAGGTCATAAAACACCATTCCACGAGTCTTGAAGTGTGGAGATGTTGATAGCTTTTTATGACACCATTGAAGATGTATGTACAGCCCACGCAGAACTCCAGGCACATGCTTTTGCTTTTGTGATGGCCGACCATTGCCCCCGGTAGCCCCAATCCTCCTTCAGCGATCACGGAAGCGTCTTTCCCCACGAGTTGCCATTTTCTATCATTTCGTATCCACCTCCCCTTTCGTCTTCTCCGCCAACCCCTCAACCTTCCCCTTCATCTCCGCACCTTTGCCCTTAGCCTCTCCGGAGAGCTCACTCGCCTTCCCCTTGGCCTGATCCGCCATCCCTTCACTTTTACCGCTGACCTCGCCAGCCATGCCCTTGGCCTCGCCCGCCATCTCGGAGGTCTTGCCTTTTGCCTCGCCGGCGGTCATGCCGGCGGCGGATTTGAGGGATTCTGCTGCGTCCTCTATGACGATGGAATGTCCGGTCAGCTAGTATAAACACTGAAAAGGTGTAGATGGGACCATACTTGATTTCTCGACAACATTCTGAGCAGCTTCCTTGGCTTGGTCGACGGTGGATTTGCGAATGAAAGGGGAGGTGGCGAAAGCGCGGGTGCGGGTGAGGGGGAGGGGGRGGGTGCGGGCTGTGAGGGTGCGGGTGAATGACATGTTGGTAGAGGTAGATGGCGAGGTTGTACGGTCTTGATGCTTGATTTGGTAAAGAGTTTGTTTGTTCGTGCAATGTGATAGTGATGCAGGATTGAGAAAATCAAAGGATGAAAACCCGTTGCGGCTACGTCATTAGGCCGATTGCCAGCTTCCGGGGTAGTGTGCGCTAAATGCCCGCGGATCAGGGGGAAGGGGGCCCGCTGGAACGCCAGGGGTTTCGTTCCGATGCTCAGGTCCATGTTCACGACACACAATGGAAGGATGGCAAAGAATCAATCAACATAACGATGATTAGAGCTTCAGGCAGTGCTCGGTGGAGAGCCCAGTATGAACCAGTTGTCTTCAAGCGCTCAGAAGCCAACGCCAGCTGATGATGATTCATCGAGGGAAATAATTGGAGGTGGGCGTTGAATTCAGAAATGCGATGCTACTAATGAAAGGCATCAAGATGGGAGGAGTAGAAGTTCTTCATTATGAGACCTAAACCCATGGTTCCACAAAGATTACTTCCATCATCGTCCATCAGGCACTCACTCGTTACTCATTCATGCTTCACCAGCATTACTGGCGCAACGTACTTCTTCCTCGCACCCAAGACATAGTTGAGACTGGCGACAACAAGCACAAAGGCAAAAATCACAATCGCCCAGTTCATGCCCTCGGCACCAGGCAATGGGGTCTCCGGGAAGAAGGTCAAGACAAAGCTGATCAGCAGGAAAACCAAGGCGATGTCATTGATCAGAGCCCCCCAACGGCCCAACGACCATGGCCGAGGAAGAAGCTCTTCGCCACGCCACCGCTTCAAGCGCACGCTGCCGATTGAAGAGATGTAAGAGAACAGAAGTCCCGCATTCGAGAGCGAGATGATGGCTCCCAGCGCCACATCCGACCCGAAGTTTAAGGCCGTAACCAGTAGAGAGAGGAGCAAGATGATGAGGATGGCATTGACTGGAATCGCCCAACCGGGTCGTACCTGAAGATAATATCAGCAACTGCTCCTTCATAACGATTGAGAGCAGGTCGAGACACTCACATAACGGATCATCCGAGAATACGGAAGACCTCCATCGCGAGCAAAGGCCCACACTTGACGAGACGATGTTGCGATCACGGTGACTGTGCCGATGGCCGAGAGCATGATCAGAAGACTAATCAGAATTGACGTGGCCGCGATTGAGCCGGTGGATCTGTAAATCACTTCCACGATCGGAATTCCCGTCTGAGTGGGTGTATCCCCCAGCCCAAGCACTCCATCCTGCCAATCCGGACCAAGACAAAAACAGAGTGTCACCAGCATGACAAACCCTAACACGGCATTGAGGATTGACCCCCACATCATAGCTGATGGAAGCACGCGGGCAGAATTTTTGAGCTCTTCAGACATGTGTGCTCCTGCGTCTGGACCAAGAAAACACCAGAGAGGCGTGGTGATGCCAACCAGAGTCGAAAGGCCCTTGTTGCCCCACCCTCCGTAGTCTTCGAATTGGGTGAATACCACACTGGCGGGTGCATGCTCGCTCGTCGCCCACAGCACAGCCAAGAACGCAAAGAATCCAGCCAGGTGCACGACTGTGAACACGAGCTCTGTCAGAGGTAATGCTCTTGCACAGAAGACGTTGAATGCTCCACAGACGATGATGAATGCCATGATGAAGAGGGTCCTAAGGAAAACCTTGAGTTAGTCCTCCAGTGCTTCTCAAGGAAGACTTGATCCAGCCGTTACTCACGTCTGCCACAAATCCGCAACCTCCGCCTCTGGATTCCGCAACAATACCAAACCCTGCACCAGCGTACTCGTCAACTGAGCCGCACTCGGCACCCCAGTCACCCAACCCAGCCCAGCTGTCCACCCGACCAAATAACTCATGCCCTTCTGCCAACTCTTGGGCGCGAACTCGCTGACCCAATGGTACTGCCCTCCCGCCGTAGGCGCCATCGATGCCATCTCCGCAAAACTCGCAATCATGCACAAGGCGCCAAGAATGACAAGCAGCGTGAGCCAGATCACCCCGGCCGTGCCTCCATTGGTGAGACCGTATTGAAATGCCAGGAGTATCGATTCCCACGTCGATTGCAGGATGATGACAAAGGAGATGATGGAGAGGTAACGGAAGGACCGCTTGAGTTCTTGGGTTTTGCCCATGCGGTGCATGTCGTGCACGTCGTTCCCGCTACTACCGTAGAGGTGGGCATCTTGAGCGGCTTCATCATCGGAGGAGGTGGTAGTGGTGGTTTCAATCGTGATGGCTGACTTTTCCGTCGTATTTGCCATGCCTGCACACTGCAAAACAAGACGCAGTCACGAACTGTGTGAGGGAACGGAAAAATAGAAAGTTCCAAAAAACAATTGAGATGCCGCAGGAAAGGCGCATTTATGAAGAGCGGTCTATGGTGACTTCACCGGTTCTTCCGTCGTCTGAAGATTCGATTGGTTGATCTTTTGTGGGCCATCATGTCCACCGATGGCTATCAAAGGTCTAGCACCGCATCGCCCGCATAAAAGGATCCTGCACGCATACAGCCAAACTCAAACAGGCAAGTGTTGTGCTCTTGCATATCTCCATTTTCTAGGTTGATGTGGCCGGCGTTAGCTGCAGGAACCCTGAACCTCTAGACCATTCGATGAAAGCCGATTGGACACTACCCTGTGAGCTAGATCCGACGGTCTTCACCCTTATTCACAGGAACAAAACTGCGATAATTATTAGAGGCATCAATAATCCATCTCTGTAGGATCTTGATTGCTATACCTCCAACTTGGCATACAGGACATCGGACCTACACTGGACACGAAGAAATGCGAAATCATTTGAGACTTGATTACTTCTACGCAAACACGCGGTTGAAACCCGTTGGAACCCATTTTACTTGGTATTCCATCTTCACCCATCTCCGCCTCTTAAAAACCCCGAATTCAAACAAATCGACGACCAGCACAAGCTTAGCAGAATTTCAACATTTCCAAGCATCAAACCGCTCAATCATCACGTCCTCCTTCCCTTAGGAAAATCCATCTCATCGAATCGCTTGGGCGCCCTCTTGGCCCTCGTGCTCCTACGCAGACTCACCACCTCCACCACCCATGCCACCAATCCACCGCTCGGCGCCGGTGAAGGCGTTTCCACAATGGGTTGGTGATTTTGCTGAACTGGCGACATGAGTATAGGAGTCTCCCCCCTCGCAGATAACATAATGTTGTGATTCTCCTGCACAGGCGTCATCGGCTCTGGACTCTCCGTCAACACCGGCGGCGTGAACGGCGTCGCCGCCCTGGCTGGAACCCCCGGCTCCCGTGCAGGCGCATACGAGACCGTCTGCGGCTCAAAAGGCGGCGGAGCCACCACTCGGCCCCACGCAGCCTGGTCCGCCCTCGGCTGCTGTAGCGGGGTCGGTCGGGCGGAGAGGCGCTCGAGAGCATAATCGCGACGGGCTTGCTCAAGGCATCTTTCATAGACCTGGGCTGTCCTCAGCTCGAGCTCAGCCGGGCCGGTGGGCTCGTCGAAGGCGACGTGACGGGGCAATTCGTGGGGGGTGATGAGGTAGGTGTGGAGGACGTAGGCGATGAGGGAGAGGATGAGGAGGATTAGTAGAATGGGAAGGACGGCGGAGGAGGTGAGGTCGTCTTTCAGGTAGGGGAACGTTAGCTTGGGGAAGGAGGGGAGACTCAGCTTGGGGAGGGAGACTGAAGAGGCTGAGATGGTGGGCATACTGATGTGTGGCATGCTCATGCTGGGCATGGTGGGCATGCTGATATAGCCTGTGAATGACGACGGCATGGCTGAGGCTGTTTTGGGTCTGAGGGTGATCTCGGGGAGTCTTTGAACGTGGCTCGCGTAGTCTGACTTCGGTGAGCTGTAGACGATCCTCTTCAGTATGGTCGTCATTTCCTAGAAAAGAGTCGCTTTCTGTGTGTTCTCAGTTTGGGGTTGGTACTGACTCAGTGTATGCAGGTGAAAGTGAGTTGTATGTGATCGACACGAAGATTGAGCTGGAAGTTGAGCTTTGTTAGAAGCGCTTCTGCTCTGTGAAAACTTTGTGAAGATCGATGGGATGTCGAGATGTCGGAATATGTGTCGAAGGTACATATATGAGACTGACAAAGAAATGCTCATTGTGTTCATCAGACAAAGCACCGAATGGCATTGTCGAGCATGAAATGGAAATGACCGCCATCTTTTGAGAGCGAACAGAACAATCACCGACGCAAGGCACAAAGGAATGATGACATTCTCGACATGACTCCGAAGAGCTGAGATTTGCGTCGGCAGCAGATGAGAGGATAGCTTCTGTTGAACAAGGTCATTGTCTACATGTCTCGATACGTGTCCACTTAGGGATCGGGATATAGGAGTCATCATATGCTCTATACGGTGTCCGCTTAACAAAGCTTTCAAAGCTGACTGTTTACGTATACCACACTCAGGCCCCACCAACTCTAATCTCTGGTCTATCTACGCTAGTTTCAACAATATCACTTCAATACTCCAGCCACCAATCTTGACAAGTCCTTCCCGCGTGTTCTAAGTATGAGTGGTCGACCCTTCTCCAACGGAGACCGAATGGCAGACGATGCCCAATCGCCGAGAAGTGGGCCAGAACTCCGAATACAGACTGCTATGAGAGGTTTGTTCACCTTCCCAAGTGAGATTGAAGTGGTCGGCACCAGATGCATCATCTGCCAAGAAAACTACAACATGGGGATGAAGCCCGAGATACCGATCGCTCTCCCAGGCTGCGGGCACGTCTTTGGATCGGTCTGCATTTCACAGTGGCTGCACACCGCTGAGCGTAAGAATGGATGTCCTCTGTGCAGGAGAAACTTATTTGGCAGACTCCATGGAAATTTGATCGATGAGGAAGACGAAGCTGAAGAGAGTGCAGGGGATAAAGAAATCGATCTACCCAGTCCAATGACCCAGATCGACGCGCCTTTTGCTCCGTCAGACCTGGCAGATGAACTCCAAGGGTGGGGGCCTTTCCAGGAACCGCAGTCAGTCGTCGATTCCAATGTCCTGGACTTGCAGGGACAACAAAGACATTTGCCTAACAACGCTCCGCAATCCTTCGTCGATGATGAGGGCGGAAGAATTGCAAACATGACTGCCGCCGCGTTGCGGTATTTCCTGGGCGACTACCCATCGACAGTGGCATTAATGAACGCTGTCAGAAGAAGACCACATGGACCGTATGACATGATCATCGAAGACATCGTAGACGACCATCGCCATTTGTTCACTGAGAGCCCAGATCAGCAGCCATCATCCCCAGAACAGACTCGGCTGGCCTATGACTTCGTGAAGACAGCATTCCGATATGCTGCCAAATGGCTACGCGGACGTCCCCCTCACTACGATGTGCATGTGCACTACTTGTATGTTGTCCTAGAGCGGCGACTGAGAGAGCGGGCAGCAAATCTTCGCGACTACGACATCATACGCTTGACGGATCTGATCAAGGCCGGTATTCTATCCTCACCCCGGATGGGAGAATCCTTTGATGACCGGATGCGAATGTCGCAGTCTGTGGCCGGGGATATCGAGTCATTGAGAAATGGCGAAAGCGAGCCAAGGCCGTATATGGCCCAATGGATGAGAGCGATGCCCCTTTTGGCTTCCGCAGTGCGGCAGATTGTCGATCATGAACGCTTCATGCCGTTGCGTATTGTTGACATCGACTGTGAACGCCTCTGGAAATCGGACATGGATGCTATATCACCCGCTGTCCTCCCTGACCAAACATCAGAAGCGCTTGGGTCTAACCTCGATTCTCTGTCAGCTCCTTAGGTGGGCCCTATAGCCCTACCTCGGAGGGTTTCAGACTCATTTGAAGCCGAGAGCGAATCAAGCCGGACGACTGACGCAGAACTTCATCGCCCACAGCTCGACCAGAACATCATGAGCACCGCAATCAACTTGCCTCGGCCTCCCCGAGCAATAGTACGCACTGCGCTCGCTGCTAATGGCCATCGTCCAAGGTTGCAGCCATCCTTGCAAGCCGAGTAGTTAGCATAGAGTGGTCTTGAGGTAAGACAATTACGCATTATCAGAAGCGGTTTCCTACTAAGAGAAATGGAGCATAGGAAGCAAGGACCAGGGAGTTGACAATTATCCTTCACAATAATTTTACACCATATCTTCAATCCTTCTACTACTCACAGAATCATTCGAGCACGTTTATCATTCAATTACATACCTCGAAAGACTTTACTGTTCACATCATGCCAGAGCAGCAGAATTGCGCGAATCTGAAGCCTTATTCTATTCAACAGAAAACGCATTGACTTCTCCTGCATACCGTGAAAGATGCTGCTTTTCAAACCATGGCGCCAACGAATTCGGGACACGCCAGAGCTGTAGAATTTCTGAAGGCATACAAGACACTAAGGCAATGCCACGCGGAATTCGTATGGCTGGCTCTTTGTCAGAACAATATATCTACAATCGAACAAAGTCATTGTTCCCCTAAATACATACTCGATACAAGCAACGCGATTCACACACGACTGGACAATGAATAGAGGGTATATCTGTTCTACTCCCTCCAGATAACTTGGGTCATCATCTGGCCTCCGTCGAACTTTCGGCTTCAGCTCCTGCTTCGAATCTGAACTCATTCTTCCTCGGAGAACGACTTGCCATTCCTGCTCTGAGCAAGACTCCTGTTGCATACTGAGAAGGGAGTTCGACATCTTCTTCCTAGCCTTGCTTTTCATCTAGCGAGGACGTCATGTCGGATATCATCTCATCAGTCAACCCACCATCCCCTTCCACCCCCGCAAGACAATTCAACAGTGGGGAGTCGAAATGCAACATCTGCCAGGAGGAATTTGATACTGGCGATGAACCCGAGATTCCGCTCACCCTGTCTTGCGGCCACGTATTGGGCTCAATTTGCCTGTCTCGATGGCTCCACGTGCCCAATCGAAAGAATGGCTGTCCATTGTGCAGGAAGACGCTCTTCAAGGCTCGGGTGGAGCCTGAAGATGGGTACGAGGAAGGAGAAATACAGGAAGATGATTTTGAAGAGGAGGAAATGGAAGACGAAGACTACAGAGTAGACGAAGACGTGGGTATGATGCTTGAACAAGAGGAAGCCCATTGGGCCAACATCGTAAATCCCCAACATAACCCCCGAACAGCAGGCTCTCCACCTCCAATCGAAGACGAGCTCTCTACGGAGATGCACCGGATCTTCGGCGCCGGGCCTTCAACGTCAGCAGTCATCGAAATGCTGCGAAGCCACACAAACACCAGAAACCCCCGCCACGTCATCGAGTCCCTTATCGAAAACCACCTCTTGATCTCCTCCACGCCCATTCGCAGCGGCAATTCCTACCGTGAATTGAAAGCAGACCTCTACAGGCGCCTCAAGGCCGCTCTGACAGCCACAACCAACTGGCTTTCCACGCGCCCTGCCTTCAATGCGTACGCCTGCTCACAGCTGCATCAGTACCTCTACCTCAGCCTGGATCATGATGCCGCCAATTTCCGCACACAAGATAAAAATGACCTCATCAACCTCCTGAAAGCCGGGGTCTTCACTTCCCCCCGGATGGACGTATCCTTCTCCCTCCGCCTCATCATCGCGGAGGGCATCTCCACATACTTCCTCCCCTTCGGCCCCGAGGAAAACCCGGCAAGCGCGCATATGTACCGCGTGCTAAACGCGATGCCGAATCTCTGTGGGGTTTATCAGGAGATCAATGTTGCAGAGATAAGGGATCGGACTTCCATCGCGGAGTATAACTTCAGGGAGGCGTGGGAGGCAGATATGGCGCCGGTCATGGGGGCAAGGAGATCGTTCAACCTGATGGAGCAGACGAGCACGCCACCACCGAGTGTCGGAAGTCAAGAGCAGGCAGCGGCACAGGATGATATGTCCGCCATCTCGGAATCAATCAACCGAACCCTGACGCGCGTGGAAAATCTCCTCGGAATTCAGCCCGGATCCGCAACTTCAGCCAGCGAGGCAGGCTGGAGAGCCGAGGCCGAGCTTCTCGAGGACATTGTAGAAGATGTGACACGGGAAGAGAGTACAGATTCGATCTCGCGTCAGATCGATCGGACGTTGGCTCGTGCCCACGAGCTTATCAGGGGTATGGATGGACCTGAACCCCAAGGGCATGAGGCAATAAACTCAACTGCCGACACTGAACCAAGAAGAGGACGAGGTGGAAGCAGGGGGGGAGGGTGAGGACGTTGAGAAGATGGTGGGCAGTGAGCAAGGCTTTGAATTATATAACAAACAAGCAAAGCTAAGCAATGTAAGAATCTCGTTGATCAACTTTCCAACCTTCGTCCGAATAATTAAAGATACCGCAAATAGTGCTTCCTCAACTGACAAACAGTCGTGGTACACTATGAGTTAACACATTTCCGAATATGAAAAGATCGTGTGGCTAGGCCACCAACACACTGTCCCAATGCCATTGCCAAGTCCAATCATCTTCCAAGATCGAATAAGATTTTCGAAGATACCGCAAGTCATACGACCTTTCATACCCAAAAAGTCGTCCTACAGTGTAAGTTTATAACAGTCGCGCCCCCTATATCTTCCCTCCCAAAATCGTGGCGCTACCTCCACACAACTCAATCCCACCGCAGCTCCAATTATTTCTCTTTTTTCGTGATACCTCTCACACCAGGACAAACAATGAAACCATGTGCGGGCTGTTGCTACAAATCCCTAAGACACAGTTGTAACAATGAACTTTTGGTGGTAAACAATGTCATTGTTTCGCTCAACACGGATCGGAGGCTGTAGGGGATCCTCGACAATCTTCTTATATGAAAAAAAAATTTCTTCAATAGAAAGTCACTTTCTATCCACCGCCTTCAGAGCATATTGCGCGACATTGCTTCCTCGATCCGCTTTTTTTTAATCTCTCACGTAAAACTTCGTCGACATTCACAGCTCACCTCACCCAACCCTATCCTCCATCGCTGCCTCCAACATCTCTACTCAAGATGAGCGCGATCCTCGACCTGAACGCCTTCCTGGACTCAACCGCGCAATCCCTCTCTTTGCGGAGTCTATCCAACCCCATGACTCACCGCCCCTCGACCCTTGCGCCTCCCCCACCGAATTGCCCCCCCGCAACCACCACAATCAACAGCACCGACACCGTCTGCAACATCTGCCAAGAAAGCTACAACCAAGGCAACCAGCCCGAGATCCCCTTGACCCTGCCCTGCGGCCACGCCTTCGGCTCGGTGTGCATCGCGCAATGGCTCCACGTCCGGAAGCGGGACCACGGCTGTCCGATCTGTCGGGACATGCCCTTCGGCACGCCCCCCCCMCCCCCCAATGATTCCGACCTCGAAGACGGCGAACTCATCCCCGCCGACGACGACGAGGATGAGGATGCAATGTCCTCGACCAGCGACTCCGACGAGCCCGTCGTGGGGTTCAGTCGGAACCGCGCGTTCGCTGAATACTGGCGCAACGGGGCGGGGATCGCGCTGGCGCAGATGGGCGAGGAGCTGGCCGATGCGCTGACGCACTATCTGGGGCGGAACCGGTCGACGGAGTTGCTGACGCAGATGGTGCGGACGGGGGATACGAGGGGGATGCAGCGGGATGTGGTGGCGCTGCTGCTGAGCGAGCATGGTGCGCCGCCGCCGCCGCCGCCATCTGACCACGACGACGGGCCGGGGTTGTCGTACCGGCGGGCGACCGCGCGGCAGTATGCGGTGCTGAAGGCGAAGGTGGAGCAGGCGGCCGGGTGGCTGCACGGCCGGGCCACGGATTATGTGCTGCAGGAGCTGCTGGCGCATCTGGATGTGAGCCAGCGGGACTGCGCGCAGGGGTTTTTGGAGGAGGACAGGGAGAGTCTGAAGTTGCTGTTCAAGGCGGGGATTCTGCAATCTCGACGCATGGAGGGCTCGTTCGAGCTCCGGCTGGGGTTGGCGCAACGGGTGCCAGGGCAGCCGGAGGATCTCGATGATTGGTGCAAGCGTTACGTGCATCGGGTGGTGGACGCATTGCCCTGCTTGGGGGATGCTCATAGGGGTGTTGTTCATGCCCAGCTCAATCAATCGTCCACCATCCCGGAGGAGATTAACTTCAGGGAGCTCTGGGATGCCGACATGGCGCTCAAACCGCTGCCCGAATCCTCAGCAAGGGCTGGTATCCCTGGGTTCTGGGGAGACTTCCATGACTCGGCGCCGCCTCCACGGCAGCTTCGAACTTTCAGGACTCCTGTCTGGGTGGATCCTTTAGCACTGCAGCTAGCTCAAGGTTGGTCTGGGATCGCTTCAGTCATTGGAAACAACAATGTGGCCCAGGCTCGTCCGCTCCCATCCCTCTCTTCCCTGACGAACGATCGCATGTCTCAATTTGCGGAAACCTCAACTCCCCAAAGCGACGTCACACCCTTCAGCGTCGAGCAACAACGACAAAGCATTCGAGAAGCCGCCAATGCTTATACTCGGAATGTGGAACAACAAAGATTGGCAGGCAATGATCCCCTCTCCCTGCCCTCGCTGGCAGAGTTTCAGATCCCTCCCTACGTAGTGGAGCCGAGGGAGAGTTTCGTGAGGAATGGGGGGCAGAGACGGAACGGTATTAGTGAAGGAAGTCAGACTAGTCGGTGAGGGTCAGCAAGATAAGTTGGAAATGATCATGCCAGGTGTTCGTGTAAGAGTGCCATATCTCCTAGCTTGATGAACATCATCGGAATCGATGCAGGAAAATAATGAACATGCCCGCGTGTAAGAAGATTTGTCAGTGCACTCTAAGTCGATCTTCAATATCCTGATATTGTTTCTCGTCATCCATGATGGCTGGGCTGAGTCTGGCAGGTGTCCGTTTTCGTACTTTTCGTAAAATCAACTCATCTGTCTTCGCAGCCACAACGAGGATGGTTTATTCCGACGATGGTGATTGTGACCGATTCCAGCAAAGGAATATCTATGAACCTTCTTGCTTGATGGGTAAGTCAATAGTCTTGAAGCACGTCGACTTTGTAGTGATTCCAGAAACGATTCGAGGCAGTAAGATGCAATCATCAAAGGGTCACATCTTGGTTAAGGCCTTAGGGATCATGACTGCTGCGGTTCCCCCGAATTCCAGCCATGTGAGTTATGCAGGCATGCGTGTACGTAATATGACATGCACAGCCGGCGAAAAAATCGGACGATCAGCGGGTTTCTCAACGACAGCCAGATCCTGGCTCCCTTAGCTCAACGGCGATGAGAGAACCCCGATCAAGACTAGACTCATGCTCGAGCTTCCTCAACTTGGAAAGGAGCTCACTACTTCCGATCTCCTCGAGGAAGCGAGAACCAGCTGCTTGAAGTAGTCGAGTCTTCCAAATACGAGACATGAACGGTCCAATAGTGCTTGAGGGATGAGGCGGCCATGTGGCACAGCAAGGCAATGGTCCAACCGGAGAATTCTGGTACCTGCATCTTTAAAGCGCACGCGTTAATAGCCGTGCATGATGCAACGAGAAACGGGTGGGCCGAAATGCATGTCAGCATTGGTGAAGTCCGTGCTGACGGTGATCACCATCATCGACGGTCCGGGTACGAGGTAGATACCTCATATTTGGGAAACTCCCTTTAGAAAGGATGTGATACCCACAAATGAATCCCCAGGTCTTCGATTTACAGGTCACCCTTTAGGCTCGACTTGTATCTGCTCGAGAGCGCCGTTCATTTTTTGAAAGATGCAGCTTACATCCATCATCGCTTTGGGGGTCCCACTCCTAACGTCCATCGTCCGGACAGCGACGATTGAGGACGCTGCGGCCTCAAACCTCGCACTTGCCCAGCAGTGCGTCGGCACAGACAAGGCTGTCGTTGCAATCACGGCCGACACTCCTCCAACCACAGCCCAAGTATTTACCCGGGCCCCTTCTTCGCAGACACCATGCTGACCTCACTACTCAATTCAGGAAGTCCCCACAGCCCTTCAGTCAATGACGAATGCCGTCGCCTCTGCGCATGCCGCCGCAGCAGGTACAGCAGCGACTTCGGACACCGTGACCGAATTCCTGTTGGCTCGCTCATGGGGTGAATTCACCAACCAGGTTGAAGAGCTGATGGCCGACTATGTGGAGCAGAAGCCGAATCTGGCGGGTGTGTTTGGGTTGCAGGAGGCCATCTATGAGCAGTGTGAGGCCTTCAATACAGCTTTTCAGGTACGCGCAAGGTCCTGTTTGACTTCGAAAGGGAGGAGAAGACCTTGATTGTTGATTGACATATGAGCAGGACTATGCCATCTTCACGTTAGCTTTGGTCCCGCTTGATGATCCATACTGGTATGAGATCTTCTACAATACGGCAAATGCTACTGGGGACCCTCCACATAGTGGAATCGTAGTTACCCTCAATGATTATAGCACAGCCGGCACATAAAGACCCAGCCGGCACATAAAGACACTTGGTGCAAGACATCTGTGATGCGGCGGGCAGGATCAGCAAGAACTTTATAGGTCGTGGAGCCGTCTGATAGCTGACGAACCTGAGATTGGTCAAACATTTCAGGTCAAGTACTTTGCTTAGGAGGGTCTGGATTCGAGAACGGGAAGTTTTGTTGATAAGGCTCGCGTGCACATTGCAATGTCTCGCGCCTGCCTTTCTTAGTTGAACGGGAAGAAATTGCGAATGCGTTGGGAGGTCCCTTTTGCTAGCTTATGAGCTGCCCATTTTGTTGCCTCTTCGGGCCATGCTTCGCAGCTGAAGGGTCTTTTCTGGCACCCACCGAATGCAGCCTTACGGCACGGGTGCGAACGGCCTGCCTAATGAGGAGCAAGCATTTCTGTTTCTGTGAAATAATTGACAAAGTAGAACTAGCAGAAGCAGGTTGTCGATAGCAGGATCCAATTAGGAATGGTGTGACTGCTTGCCTTGTCTTTCACCAAAGATACTACTTTTTCGCTATGCTGTCAATCGCGACGATTTCCGCGACGACTTCCGCGGCGATTGTAGTGATGTGGCAGTCTGCAAAACCCCAATCACTCATGTGATAGGATCTCGTCATTCGTATCGTCAGTGGTGGATTGGGGGGTGAGATAGCAGCCGCGCATGTCGGCAGACTTCATCTGTTCCCTCGGCAACAACGGCCTCGAGTCTCAGCTGGAGATTTCTGTAAATATTTGAGTGCTGAAGGCTAGACCGAGGTTCTACTTGATCAGTAAGAAGCGTGAAGGCATCCGGTCAAGGGGAATTGAGCTTATCGCCATCCTTTCCGCAGGTATGGACTGTGGGAGGCGCAAGCGTCTTTTCTGCTTCTTCACTATACTGGGCCTCCGTGATCGATTTCAAGATGGAAGTGTAGGCACACCATTTGTATTACCAATTCCAAATCATCACTTTGAGGCCACACACAGATTCCTAAGTCGAGCGTATCTGACTTCGTCTAATGGCTTTGTCGGAGGACTGTTCCGGTTAGGAATTGCGATAGATCCAGTCCGAGGACAAGATCCGCGACTTGTCTTGATGATGCTGCCTTTTAAGTAATGACGTGAGTTGGCAGAAACTAGTCAGTCCCCTGTATAAATAAGATGATCAGTGCACGCACAAAGGCTTCTTCAAATCTCATCCCTTTCGTCTATCCCAAGCCTTCAGCCTCGTCGAGAATGGCATATCATCTTACCTCTCCGAGCAACATCCTCTCAGCTCTTTCTCTCTTGCTCACTGCTTCCTTATTCCTCGTTACTTCTGCGAATCCAACCTGCACTTACCTTGAAATCCCGATCCGCGCCACCGCTTCCAACGAGGTCTTTCCCATCCCCACTGATCTCGACTACACCTCACCCGGTGCGATCTCCTCACTCCTCCAAACCCTCATCGGCGACGCTGTCACGACGTTCCCCCTCAAACCCACCTCCTTCGATGGCATAGTAGCAGCCCGCTACTGTGACCCGGAAGTCGTGGTAGCCAATCGCAGCGACGTGATCCAGCTCTACATGTCTGGCGTGACGGAGAACAACCTGTACTGGTTTGGCCTCGGGTATCCCGACGGATTCGATGGGGATATGTATTCGACCGTGGATTATGCGAGTAAGCAGGGCTATCCAACCTTGGCAATTGATCGGATTGGCGTCGGCAACTCAACGCATCCGGATCCCATCACGGAGCAACAAGTCAATCTCGAGGAGGCCGTGTCACATGAGCTTGTCATGGCATTGAAAGCGGGAACGGCGGTCCCAGGTAGGTCCCGTCCCCCCAATAGGATGAATTTTGAGCTGATGAGGGATCAGGCAAGGTGTTTAATCGCGTCATCTTCGTCGGCCACTCCTACGGCTCCGTCCTCGGTAACGCCCAAGCAACTAACCATCCAGACGATATCGCCGCGTTCGTCCTCACCGGTTACGGCGTCTCTATCATCCCTGTTGCCGCAGACCTTCCACAGACGCTACTTTTGCCTGCGCAGGCCTACGACCCTGGGCGTTTTGGTTCGCTGCAGCTGGGGTACCTCGTCACGTCGTCCAAAGAGGGACGTCGTGGATATCTGTGGGGCCGCCCTGGATCGTACGATGAGGCGGTATTTGAGAAGGATTTTGACGATGAAGATGTTGTCGGACTTGGTGAGTTGGCGTCCATCGCAGGTGGATTGAAAGAGGCGCCCGATAGTACCGCGCCTGTTTTCATCGTGACAGGCGATGCAGACGATGTTTTCTGTCTGCTCGCCACGTGCGGAGATGGCGCTTTGAGTCCACAGGCACAGGCATGCAGCCTATTCCCTAAGAGTAAGAAGTGTGATTACTTCATTCCCGTGGGGACGGGGCACATGATTAGTCTGCACTATTCTGCCCAAGAGAGCTTTGCGAGGTATCACGCTTTCCTTGCAGAGAATGGATTTTGAGGGATGGGTAATGCGTCTTTCGAAGGCTATCGATTGACGACGAGCAAGTCCATCCGTGAGTGGAAGCGGAGTGATTGCACAGGTGTTTGTTTGTCATAACTGTCGACCTGCATGACACTMATTTGGCGCATTTCCATTTTTCTGTTGCTCAGCACTCGGACACGCCACTTATTGCAATTCCTCCCATAGATTTTACTCAATCAATCATTCAACCCACAAAACGTGTGATATATGCATCTCATGCGTTTGACAATAACAAAAGTCGATAGCAACATGATTATGGATGTAAAGAATGAAAAATCAAAAGAGGTGATCTCGAGTCCTTGCCGTAATATCTTCTGTCCTCACCGTAGGAGAGTGACTTGTGACGTAATCTCCAACCCCGGAGCCCCTTTTTCTCTACCCGAGGCGGGCCATTATCACCTTCTGAATTTCTCAAACAATTCTGTATTACGCATCTGTCTTACATGTAGGTAAATCGATCGGCCGATGCGACGGAGCCTTATAGTACACGTGGACGCTTAATGCAGGTCCGCCGCTGCGTCGCCAAATGTGCTCATGCACAGCTGAAACAGATGGCCTCTGCACGAGACAATTCGGCACATAATACTATCGTTTACCTCGATCGATATGCTAGCGGGCAAATCAAAGCCCTCAAGGATCGAGCTCCAGATCAAAATCTCCATATGATCCCCACATTGCCCCTCCCCATCTCCTTCCCACCCACCATCCATCCCATCTTCCCCCAAAAATGCCTTCCCCCACTCCTCCCCTCCACCTCCTCCCTCTTCTCCTCCTCTCCCTCACCGCTGCATCCCCGGCACCACCGCTCACCCCCCTATCCCCAAGCCCTCCAACATACCAACTCACCTGCCCCCCACTGCCCCCACCCCTCCGCGCCGGCGACCCGGACTCCTGCATCGACGTCATCTTCCACCAGCTGGCCACCCTGCAGCCGGCCTCGGGTCGGGGATTCCTCTTCACGACGAACGCCGCGCACGCGCCTGGGCCGGAGTATGCGGTGCCATTCAGCTTCCCCGGCGAGATTCCGGGGCTGGACAACAATAACAGCGCTGGTGGTCGCGCCGATACGACATTGACAACAAGGAATGGTACGTCGAGTGGGACTGATTCTCGGGAGGAGTCGATCGTGGCAACGACGAGGCGTCGAAGTTCTGGGATTGAGGCAACGAGCCGTCGAAGTTCTGGGATAGAGGGTGCTGCAGCCACGTCCTCGCGGTGTTTCGTCCGCTTCGACTTCTGGGATCGTGAGGCTGGGGGGGCTGGGTATCAGCATGAGGAAGCGTGGGGGATGAATCTGGTGACGAGGTATGCGGGCGCGGCGTGGGATGGGTGTTTGAGGGATAGGGGGGACGAGGGAGGGGGGGTGGGGAGGGTGGTGCCGAAGCCGGAGAGTGAGGTGCTGAGGTTGGTGATTGAGGTGTTGGCTGTAGTCGTGAACGGGTAGGGGACGAGGAGGAGGGGAGGGAGGTACAAAGTGCATAGCGGCTAGCAAAGAGAGAGCGATGAAGGAAGGGGGATCGAAATCATTCGACAGGATCCTGCAGAATTAAGCTGAAGCTCATCGTGGCCTGAAAAATAAAGATCTGACTAACGTCCTAACATCTCGACATGGGAAAAGTGGATCCTCCATGTCTCGAATAACGATAACTCAAAACCCTGGATAAGAGCAGGAAGGCGGACTCTTCCTCAAGAAAAAAAGACTTCGTCTGTCTGATCACCAACTCGCACCTTACCAACCCTTCCGAGGTCAAAGCCAATGACCCATCAATATCAAAAAGCATGCAGCACCTCTCCACACCCATCCATCTCAATTGCTGACCCATATCTCCTCCAGTACCCTCCCCATCACCAACCCATCCTCCCCCTCTCCTCCACCTTCTCCACCGCCCTCGCGATCCCCTGACTCACCTCCCTCGTACGCGGCACATCATGCCCGCCCCCATGCACAAACACAACCCTCTTACTCCCATCCACCCCAGCCTCACACAGCTCCACCAACTGTTCGCTCTTCCCCACATCAACATCATTCCGTCCGTACACATGCGCGGTGGGGATCTCGATCCTCACGTCATCGACGTGGGAATTGTATCGCCTAACTATACCCTCACTATGGCAGGTCTCGCGAGGCGCAGCAACGCGGCCTTCTTCGATCTCGCGTTCATCAATGGTGCGGTTGACGATGTCCCCGCTCATGGTACCAGTCAAAGGGTGGATGTAGAGGGGTGTTACGTCCGCGCCGTGGTCGGGGGAGGGGGAGAAGGGCGGACCGCCGGCGAGGAAGATGGCGAAGCGGAAGAGGGGGGGGGAGAGGGGGGAGTGGTGTTGATGGGCGAGTATCACTATTAGGGGATGTTAAATTGGATGGGTTATCTTCCCGGAGGGTGTGAGTGGTTGATGAATTGAGGTTTATGGTGTGCGCGGTGGAGGAGGGAAAAGGGGCGGACGTACTGGCGGCGGCTAGGGCGGCGCCCTGGATCCCCCAAGAGTTGGATCAGCAATGTCCCATCTCGCAGGATTATTAGGGTGGAGATCATTTGTTTGGTAGGCGTCTTACCTGACTAAACCCCATCACCCCATCGAACGGCCCTGTTCTCCCAACCTCGTCAGCCCAATCCCCAATTTTCCCTCTCGTCACCTTCCGCGACAATTTTCTCCAGCAAGACAGTCTCGCAACGCACCTTCGTCTTCAACAACCTCCCCAACATATCTCATCGCTTCCTCCACCTTCTCCATCGTGTTGGTGGTATGATAGCATAGGTATGGCCCGGGGAAAAAATCGGAGATCTCGGCATAGGTGCTCATTGGGTGTTCGCCGGGGAGGAAATCGTAGGTGTAGTGGGAGGGGAGGAGGGCGCGGAAGGCTTCTGCGTGATCATGATGGGGAAGGTGAGTGAGGCGCTGGGAAGGGGTGGGGACAGTGGTGGGGTTCGAGGAGAGAAGGGAGGTATGGGATAGATGACGTAGGATATACGATGAAGGCCGGTAGAGAGGGGTTCAGAATTCAAGAGGGAGGGGTAGAGGAGAGCGGTGGAAGGCTTCGTGCAGTAAGAAGCGACGCCGAAGAGGACACGGACAACGGTGAAGCGTGCGCTGGTACAGAGATGAAAAAGGAGAAATGTCCACGCACGAGTCTGCGATTCGAAAATCTTGTCGGACGTGCCTTTGCTGTGAGAGCGCTTAGTCAGGGTCACGGATGCTCAAGAGCCATAGGATTGGGAACTGGAAGAAAGAGCCAGGGTCACAATGTGGCATGGACGTACCCATGCAGGCAAAGAATCTTCATGGCTCTCGAAAGCGTAATGCTCGGTGCGCAAAAAGATCAACAGGATGGGAATGTGGAAGAGAGGACCGTTATCAATGCATGAAGGATGGCAAAGTGCATATGCACATGCAGGTTCTGCTCTAGGGCGTCCATATTCAGATGTCGGATCGACATCGTGCAGCTCTTGCGAAGCTTTGAATGTACGAAAACCTCCGGTCGCTGCAAGGCTCTTATGCCGTCACAACGGTCTTAATCCGTGTCCATAATCAGGAATTATCGCAGAACCCTTTGTCCGAGGTAATGATAGCCGGCATTAGCATCGGGACACAGCTGCAACGCMAACCTAGAGAGTCACTTTACCATAACCGTCTTGTCGCAGGCTTGCGAACCGCAGCCCAGCTAGCTGGCTTTCCCAGCCTGCTTCAGTACATCGGAAGATACCAAAGTGCTCTTCTCTGCAATCTTTACAGCCAGCTGCGACATCGGCACCGCACTCAGGATGTCGAAGACGCTGACTTGGCTTTTCAGCTCCTTGAAAATCCACTAGATCGCATTCTCATGTCAGCAATTCGAGTCTGTGAAAGACGGGCCAGAGTGGACTCAGAGGGGAAACTTACATTCCGCACCTCAATTGCCACCAACGAATCAACTCCGTACCCATGCACGGGCTTATTAGTATCGATGTCTTCTGCTGCCATTGCCAACGACTTCGCCAGCTTGCCCGTCAACCCCACCTCTACAACCTCACCAGCCTGCGCAAGACTCGTCGCTGCCGACAACAGACTCCTGATTTCCTGCGGTCCGCCCTCAGCACCTTCTGACGCAGCCCCATGCTTATCCAACCTCCTCAGATACGAGAACATGGCCTCATCGAAATGAATGGCCGTCTTCAGATGTTCCATCGCTTCCACCGTCCCTCCTGTCCCTGCACCCGTGACCATCTGCGCTGGCATTCTTGTCTCCTTCTCGCTGTATCCCGTGATGGCGCTGGCGACAAGACTGTACAACTCCTCTGGCTCCATCGCCATCCGCTCGAAGTCCGCTTTATGCTCAGCACTTACCTTTACATTCTCCGCCACCCATCCAATCCCCGCCATGACGCTCAGATCGAGACTGCACGCCGCCAGACCCTGGCCCCGACGATAGTGTGCAAGACCATCCTGGAAGGTGTTACCGGCGGCGTAGTTGGCTTGGGAGCCGTTGCCGACAATGCCCGAGATGGAGCTCAACATGACGAAGAAGTCGAGGTCGCGCGGGAGGATATTGTGGAGATTCCAAGTACCTTGGATTTTGGGGCGTGTTGTGGAAGACCACTGATCGTAGGTCATGTCTTCGAAGTAGGCATCGTTAAGGACCATGGCGGCTTGAATGAGGCCCTTGATTGGGGGCATTCGATTGGAGATTTCGGAAACGGTTGCTTCCAGGGCAGAGGCGTGGACAGTATCACAAGCGAATGATATGGCACTGACGCCGAGGTTTTCGAGGTCTGAGATGGTCTTTTTGGCTTCTGGCTTTGCGTCGCCAGAGCGGGAGATGAAGGCGAGATGTTTGCCGCCATGGTTTGCGAGCATTATTGCGAGACTGCGGCCGATGCCTCCGAGGCCTCCAACGAGAACGTAAGTTGCGTCCTCGCGCAACACCAGAGGATGAGGGTTGCGTGGAATGACAGGCACCAATTCGTCAGGATGCACCTTGAGAACACATTTGCCGGTATGCTTGCCTTGCTGCATCAAGCGAAAGACTCGCTCAATCTCAGAATATTTATAGACCGTTGTTGGAGTAACAAGGCCCACAGCGCCGGATCGTATCATTTCAAAGCTTTTGTTCAGCACGCCAGCAAGCATTTTGGGCTTATTTCGAGACATGTGCTGGATGGTAGTCAGTGTCTTGACACCGTCCATGTCAGCTCTGGCGCAGCTTACCTCGAGATTGACACCTGCAAATGTAACATTGCGCAAGAAAGGCATCATCTCCAACCCACTGTTCGCCAGGATATCTTTCTTCCCAATCTCAATGAACCTTCCAAATGGTGCAATGCACTCCCAGGTCTGTCTCAAAGCCTCACCGGCCAACGAGTTGAGCACAACGTCAACGCCCTGGCCAGAAGTGGATCGCATGATGGCCTTTGCAAAGGACAAGTCCCGAGAATTAAATATATGATCATCAGGAATGCTGGAAGTCTTCATGATCAGGTCTCGCTTTTCGCTGGATCCGACAGTCGCGAAGACCTCAGCTCCGACATGCTTCGCCATCTGAATGGCGATCTGTCCAACCCCTGTGTTTGCACGTCAGTCAACAATGCTTGCCGCTTAGATCAAACAGAGGCTTGAACATACCGCCCGCCGCACTGTGAATTAGTATCGTCTCGCCTCGGTCAAGTCGCGCAATCTCCATCAAGCTTTGGTACGCTGTCGCTGCAATTGTCGGTAGAGACGCGCCCTCTTCGACGCTCATGTTGTCTGGAAGAAGCTCTACATGGCCTTCATCTATGTGCACCAAGTTGGCGTAGCCACCGAAGCCAGCTACACGATCCCCAATCTTCACTCTGCTAACTGCAGAGCCGATTCTTTTGACCACACCTGCAGCATCCACTCCAAGCAAAGTGTCAGCAACAAGGCCCATACTTACCATGATGTCCCTATTCAACATCAGTCAGTCTCGACAACAAAGACCAAAGGGTACGCTTACATGAAATTCACTGCGCTGGCTTGAACCTCAAATTCGACTTCATGATCACCCAACGGGGCAAATGGCCTGGGATCATCCACAAAGTGCAGCGAGTCGAGCATACCGGGTACGCCAACATCGAGGCGAAGGGGCCGACCTGGCTGCACAAACGGCTGCAGTTCAGGTGCAGCTTTGCGTCCATCCATGTGCAGCGAATGATTCTTTGCTTTGTCGTCGAATAGCCTGGGGATGTAGAGCTGCCCATTGAACTCGGCGACCTCGGTCTCAGCATCTAAGAAGTCGGTGCAGAATTCTGTCCTGAATGAGTCGACAACAAGCTCGGCAATCTGGGGCTGCGACAGTGAAGCCTTGGACGACAAGTCAAGCTGGTGCATGCGAATCTCGGGCTTTTCTGTTCTGATCGTGCGTAGGAGACCAGTCGTCGCAGCGAATCGTGGATCGCTCGTAGGATCTACACCCAGACCCGCCCGAGAAACCCAGAGCCCTCCTTGAGATTTGAATAGCACTTTGTGTAGTTGTTCAAAGTCAATTTCGTTGAGGTCGTGGACGATAGGCTGCTCTAATTCAAGCAAAGAGACGATACCCTTGTTGGAGACGTGCATGGTGCCATCCGACTCCGCTGCTGTTGCAAGGGCCAAAGCCGTCTTTTCAACGACGACATCACTCTTCGATAAACATTCCGTGAGGGCTTCGGAGAATTGGCAAGCTTCAAGTGTTGGGTTTTCTGCTTCAAGCAGTACAACTTTCGCGAACGGAAACGCCGCTGGTGACCATGGCTTGGTGGTGACCATCATGGAAGCGCAATGGCTATTCCTATCTCCTGTGTCCTTGACAAGCAGGTCGATGCCACTGAAGTGAGCGTTCAAATGGTGATGCCATTCTCTTTCGCCCAAGAGCGGTCCTCCAACTCGGCCGTCTTCAGCACCCCACCAGGATGGGGATGTACCCATGATGAGACCGAGACGGTCGGAGTCTTTGGTGTACTCAGTGAGCAGCAACTTACCTCCAGGCCTCAAGAGAATGTTGCAGTGGGCCAAGGCCTGCTCAACGCTTTTGCATGTGTGGAGTATCTGAAGCAGATATTAGCTCGAATGAATCAATAAAATCTGATCACATACATTGCTCGCAACGATCACGTCGAATGACTCCTTCTCCAGACCCTGAGTCATGGGATCCTGTTCAATATCAAGAGCCTTCAATCGGACCTTGTTCTGCCACGGACGCAGGCTTGTTTGTACAGCCTCGAAGGCTTTCTCGCTCGAGTTTGTAAAAGTATACTGGTTGAAACGTGGTGTGGAAGTCCCGGTCTTGCCTCCAAGGATCTCAAGAGCCGGACGAGTCAACGCAGAGGGGCCAGTTGCAATCTCCAGATAGTCAAAGTCAGGACGCTTGTGGGCTTGAAGATCAAGCCAAGATCTTGCTGCGAAGTTGGCCTTTTCGAGGCCAACGGCATGCGTCTGGTACTCGAGTGACATGCCGACCCTGTCAGCCTCGAATAATGATGTCGTCTTTCCTTTTAGGATTGTGGTGAGATTCGCTCCGATTCTGGGGGAAATTTGTCAGCGTTAATTGTAAACGAACTTGCTTATTTTGGCTCGACGAACTCAAGGGAAGTGACACTCTCTGTGAGGCACTTACAAAGCGAGTAGTCGTCCGTCAATACCCCTAGAGTCGATCTTGTTCAAGAGTTCGTCATCATCCTCTGTCATATCAGCGGAAGAGTTTGTGACGAGCATCCGGTGGCGTGCCCATTGAACGAAATGGGCGTGATGTGGTGCCAGAGTACCCTCGTCGTCAGGAGACAAGTTGGCCAAGGCTCTAGAGATATAGATCTTTGCGACCTTTTCAAAATCCGTCACATCGTCCGCTCTGATGATGTTTCCTACGGCGTTCTCGTGCTCGATCTCGAGGGTTTGTCGAACATTCTTCTCTGAGATTTTGTTGACATCTGGTTTCCAGATAATCTGAGAGCAGAGTTTTTTGACGAAGGAGGAGTCGTCTCCTGAGCCAGACTGGCCGGACAAAGCACCGAGCTCAGTGCAAAAGATGCCCTTGACAACAACTTTCGGTTCAAGCCAATGCTCGTCACTCATGTATATTGGCCCGACAAAGTTTCGGAAGCCTTTGCGATTGACTTTGGAGAAGCCTCGAAATTCTGCTCCTGCGCCCTTGGGTAAGTCTGCAGATATGTACATAGAGCCCACTGAAGTGGGTACCATTCTATACAAGCCTTTGTCAGCAAACATTCGGTCATTTTGGACAGCATCAGGGGAAAGAGTGTGGCCGCGAGATGATCATAAGCTGCCGGCTGACTAGGTACAGCGGCGGATCTTCAAGGACAGAAACTCACCCTTGTGTGCAATCAGTAGCGCCAGCAACGAAGCTTTGGAAGATTCCGTCCAGTGTTGACGGATGGATCAAATGATCGTATTCGAATTGGGCCGGCATGGCAGCCTTCGTGTCGGCGATTTGTAAGGAACAGCAAGCGATGCCTTTCGCCGTATGGACCTCTTTGATCGGTTGAAAAAGGGGTCCATATTGCATCCCGTGCGATGCCAGCTTGGTGTACAGATCTTCGCTCGTCTCTGTATGCGTACATTGTCGTTGGCACTCGAGATACTCTCTTTTGCGGGCGTCCCAGTCTCGAGACGATTCATCCTGACCACTCTGCCGATACTCTATCGAACCATATTGAACCTGGACCAGTCCAGAGCAGTGTTCAATATGCTCTGCGACGCTGGGGTTGGAGTAGACGGTAAACTCCAGCCATGACGCATCATTTCCCTTCGTGCCAATCTTTCGAGGTCTGACATGCAGGGACATCCCAATCCCTTTATCCTCGGTGGGGATTATGAGAGCGCGACCAAAGATGATATCGCGGAACTCGAATCCGCTGACTATCTTGTCTGCTGCCGCAAGCTGTTTGGCGGCCTCTAGCACGGCGCACAGCATGCCAGCTGCAGGATAGAGAATCGCATCTTGCATCTTATGCTGTGCAAGCCATGGTAATTCAGAAATACGAAGTATGTTCTTCCACACGGCCTCATGCGGATTGAAGTCATCCGCTGGCTTACCTAGGAGGTCCAATCTCGGTATTCTGCTCATTCGGTGGCTATGACTTGTCGCAGTCTCATGCCAGTATATGTTGGTATGGCTAGTGATTTCAGTCACCAAATTGTCAAGTCTCACCCCGCAGAGATTGAAACTTACTTCCAGGTATAATTAGGGAGGTCCGTAAGCGTCATAGCCTCAAAAGGTCTGGAGCTCAGCGCGTTCAAATTATGGAATACCAGCGGCTGTCCTCTGACCCAGAGCTTACCGGCAGCGTCAAGCGCTGTATCTGACGCGCTGTGACTACGATTCAGTAAAGAAAGATATGTGACATCTGCCGCTCGGCCATTAGCTGTCAGTATCTGCTTGAGTGGACCTTGAAGAGCCCCGTGAGGCCCAATCTCTAGGAGGGTATCGACGATGAGGTCCCGCCGTCGCCGGCGACCTCCACTGTTGAGTGGCGCAATTTTGTCGACGGCGCTCACAAATTGGACAGGAGACACCATGTTGCGTACCCAATAAGCAGCGTCCAGATCTGCTGCCGACACTTGATTGCCAGTCACTGTCGAAAACATCACTGGAGCGGTGGCTGATGGTTCGCAGATGCCCAACTGACCCATAGCCGTCAGGTAGTCATCCGCAATCGTCTGCATATGAGGACTGTGGTAAGCGTTCTCCACCTTCAGTCGCCTGGCAAAAACGTCATCAAGCTTGAGCAATCCTTCTAGCTTGGTCAAGGCGAGACTATCACCGGAGACGGTCACATTGGATGGGCTGTTGATGCAGGCAATGACGGCGACTTCTGACGGAGCTAGCTTCGAGATGTATTGCTGGGCGCCCTCCTCTGACAGCCCCACGGACAACATGGCGCCTTCCAGCTCGGGATTGATTCTTTTGATACCCTGGGACAAGCGACCTCGATGGTACGCCACCTTCAGACAGTCATGCATCGATAGCATCTCCGCAGCATAGGCGGCGGC
The DNA here is from genome assembly GCA_001956345.1 of Ramalina peruviana. Taxonomy (NCBI): domain Eukaryota; kingdom Fungi; phylum Ascomycota; class Lecanoromycetes; order Lecanorales; family Ramalinaceae; genus Ramalina; species Ramalina peruviana. The sequence continues at coordinate 101,379 of MSTJ01000004.1, forward strand.
TATATCTTCGTCAGTCTCCTAGAAAATAACAATTTACGTCGCATTCCGTTCACTCACCGATCTCGCCACTCGAATGACCGCAGACAGCAGCGGGGATGATTCCCCAATGGCGAAGAAGATTGACCAGACCAATTTGCACGGATGCGCATAAAGGCTGAGAGAACTGGGACATATGGACCCGCGAACTTTCCTTGGGTGCGGCCAATTCTTCCAAGAGACTCCAATCAGCGCCCAGGCTGGTCAGGATCCTGTCTGCCTCGTGCATGGTTTGAGAGTAAATTTCATACGCCATCAGCTCTCGGCCCATGGCGTGCCACTGAGCGCCCTGTCCAGTGAACACGAAAGCGATGCTGGGAGCCTTCCCGGAACGACCACTCTGAATCCTATGGGTCAATGCAGTCATCAGGTCTTCCGCGGACGAAGCATGAAACGCTGCCCTCCACTGAAAGAGACTTCTTCTCGTGGCCAGTGTGTTAGCAAGATCATGCAAAAACTTACCGCAATCTTGAGGATTGGTGGCAAGTTTTTCGCTGATGTACTGAGCTAGCGAGCTTGCAAGGCGTTGGAGACCACCCTGTTCCGGAGAAGATAAAACAAACAACCTTGAATGAGTCTCAGTCTGCTCTGGGAAATACTTCTGTGAGTCACTGTTGGGACTTTCACTCATGGTGCCGTGTCCAGAATCTGCATCTCCCTCGGAGTTTGGCGTGAGTAGGGGAGTAGGAATTGTCGCCGTGTTGCCCACAATTCCACGCTGACTGAGATAGTGGAATGCATCATCGAGAATGCAGTGAGCATTAGTTCCTCCGTACCCAAAAGAATTGACCGACGCGCGACGAAGTCCATCAGTAGGCCAGGCAATTGTTTCGGTTGGCACCTTGAGATTCCATTCCTCAAGGCGCAGTTTGGGATTCGGCTTTTCATAATTGAGACTGGGGACGATCACCCCATGTTCAAGGCAAAGGATTGTCTTGAGAAGGCCAGCAAGACCTGCGCAGCCTTCCAAATGGCCAATGTTGGTTTTCACGGAGCCGACGTACAGCGGCTGACCAGGTGCTCTTTGACTCTTACCGAAAGTAACACCCAATGCCCCCAATTCCAGAGGATCCCCAACTACACTTGTTAGCTATGTCTCTCATGTCTGGCGTCCCCAGACTTGCCCATTCTCACTTACCAGGTGTGCCAGTCCCATGAGCTTCAAAGTATTGGGTTTGAGCAAAGTCTAGACCAGCATTCTCGTAGACAGTCTTGATCATGGACGCTTGCGCATTCAGGTTTGGTACAGTGATTCCGGGTGTTCGGCCTGTATCTCATTAGGCTTTTTCCAAAGGTGCAGCACTTTCGTGGACAATACCATCTTGATTCGTGCCTGTTCCTCGGACAACAGCGCGGATAGTGTCCCCATCTCGAATCGCATGATCCAAAGGCTTTAGAGCCATGACGCAAATACCCTCACCTCTTGCATAGCCATTGGCTCGTTCATCAAAGCTATGTGCGTATGAGTATAAGCTTCAGATGCCAAGCGGAGTGTGCTCACGAGTAGCACCTGCTGTCTGGGCTCAGCATGTGTAGCGAAGACAAAGATGCAGGCATGTCCGGACTCAATATCATTTGAGTTGCCCCAATCAGACTCATGCGGCTTTCACCATTGCGGATCGATTGGCATCCCAGATGGCTATAGAGCGATTAGGCAAGGGTCCACTAGCATCCACCGGACTTACAGTGCAACCAATCCGCTGGAACAAGCCGTGTCCAACGACATGGAAGGCCCAGTGAGGTTGTAAAAGTGCGACAGCCGGCTTGAGAGCATGGCATAGCCGCCGCCAATGGCCTGATACAGGGGGGTATCATCTATCTAGTAATCAATTTGCGAGTCTCTCGAGCTTATCTTCTGGATGATTCACCGATTTCGCGAGCTTGGAGGGCGTCGTAATCTGCGAGCGTCAGCTTTTTTCTTCTTTGAACAAGAGGGCTGATCGGAAACCTTTGCTAGAACATCCGACAAAGCAAGACGTATCACTCGCCATCACGGTCTCCATGGGTATACCAGCTGGGCGGTGGTCAGTGTCTTTGGACGTGGCGCTTCTGCCAGAAGAGGAAGCGTACCGTTCTCCAGACACTCGTAGGATACCTCAAGAAGGATTCGTAGCTGTGGATCGAGCGCAGTGGCCTCTGCCGCAGTCATGGAAACTACAAATGTCAGCTTTAGAGTCTCAATTCCATCCGCGAAGTCAGTGCAGCATACAAAACTACAATTCGAAGACATTAGCCAGTGGATTTTCTCGATTGATGATTGATATCCATACCGGAGCATCAAATAGTCCAAGGTCTTCCTTGAGGAAATGACCTCCCCTCGCGGTCATGGTACCAGCGCGGGCATTGTGGGGATGCCAGTATCTGTCCATATTATACCGATCTAGCGGGACCTCCGACCATGCGGCACGACCCTTGGATAGCATCTCAAAAAAGGCTTTGGGAGACGTTGCTTCACCCGGGAAGCGACATCCCATTCCTACGATGGCAATGGGCGCAACTGCGTCCCGTTCCTCTGGCATCATGATTGTAAAATAGAATGCAAACGAGTGGTTTTGCTGAAAAAAGCTTTATAAAAATCTCAGGCGCCACTAGTCAAGGAGCCTGCTTCAAGATCCTTCACAAACGAGCGTGAGAGGCATGTAAAAGTCTCGATCAGGGCCTTTATGAATACTGAAGTCTGAGGAGAAAGACACACATGAGATTGGGAAAAAAGGTTCATTTCTAGAGGAACGGGCATGGCCAACTCTCAACGCTAGTTTGAGGCGTGAGAAGCTAGAGCGCCATGATCAAACAAGCTCGTTGGGGGCTTCCAGTACATCAGCCGGACTGCATCTAGACCACGAGAAATTCGGAACGATACTACCTTCCATCTCGAGAGAATGTTGCATTGTTATCGGCAAGTTTGACGAAACCATCATTCGCAGCCGGACAGGTATGTGAGGCTTCATTCTCTAGCCTACATTATCGGAAGGCTTCGTCTCAAACGGGCTTGCGAGGCACTTCTAGTTTGGAGGATCCTTGCAAGAATCGTCCATCCAGTACATGAATAGCTGATCCGAGGTTCTGGCCCTTGTTTGAAGTAGCACTCGGCCATATGATCCAGATGAGACTAACAGAATCGATGAGTAGATATGGGATGATCGGTATGATCATACTTCCGTAAATCCCGGGGACAAGGTACTTATGTGGTCAAAACCGGATGAGGAGAGCCTACTGCATGTGGATTTACTATCGTGTTCTCATGGGCGCTGCCTGTCCCAATTCCGTAGTGTTTATTGTTCAGATACGACGCGCGTTTCGTTACAGGTTTTAGTATGCGGGCTACACTAAGCCATTTTAGAGATAGCGCGTGTCGGATGGTCCCGTCATGATTGGTCAATCTGGTTTTGCTGACAGCGTTTTCTCGCTCACCATCGGTGCGACAACAAACATCGTGAGGGTATCTCGACAGCTTCACGATACAGCTGAACTTGCATGTAAGTGCAGTCACTTCGAAGCTCGCGTAAGACGTTTCTTGAATCAAGCTAGGTATATCTCCCCACGTCCCTCGTCAACAATCTTCGTCTCCATCGGAGCCGCTACAAGCTCCACGATCCGTCACAAGGAGGTCATGCATAAAGCGGGAAACTCGAGCCCGAAGTGTTGTATAATGTCACTGTGGCACACAAGGCTTACCGAGGATGAGTAGAAAAGCGTGGTCTCTTAGCCGTGCATCTTTACTGCCCGATACGGAAGCACAATGCATCAATCTATACCATTACTGTCCGGCAAGCTATGGAATTCCATGTCGTCGATATACATGGGGGAGACTGTCCTGCGTTAACCAATCATATACTCTCCTCGGGGGCGTGTCACAATGGCAATAACCGGCATTAGCGTGATGATGTGTCTTCGCCCTTGCAGCAGCCTGCATGCATCTACCGGCGTCAAGGCGACAAGCCGCTCCAACGGTTGTGCATGCTGTCTACACCCCACGCGACTACTCACAGACTCTTGCATGAAGAGACAAACTTCCATGGGCAGATCATTGGTGCAAAACCCAATAACATGCATGCGCTCAACCTGGGTCGAATATTCTCCTCGACCTCCAGAACAAGCTGCGGGCTTCCGACGATCAGCGTCTGCAGAAAGCTTATCTGTACTAGTCACCCTATTGCACATCTCTGCCGATGTCGCGGATCTGTCGCCCCGGTCGATCATGGTGAACCGAATTCAAGAAGATAACGATCATCATGATATTGAGTTGCAAAGCAGCTTTACCTTGGCGAGCTTGCAGTGCATGAGAGGCTGAATCCTGCGAGTTCAACTGGCTGACCTTGGATGCCGGATCCATGAGAAAGCTGCAAGTCCGGCAAACAGCCGGCATAAGTTTGCTGAGAATTCGCCCAAAGAGTATGAGGATGGTCTTAGGCTCGGTGGTCCTTGCCAAAACATCGTTCAATAGCGTAATGTACGCCTGCTTGCGCTGCTTGGGGTAAAGAAATGGGAAGGTTTTTTCGCATCCGTCAAATCCTCCTCTTCAATCACCGTGTCCTTGCAGCGGTCCCTCACTCCTCAGCACTTCAAAGTCATCATGCCTGAGCCTTTGCAAGAGACGAAGGCCACGCACATGACGGCAATGCCAGTAGACGAAGCGCCAACCGTAGGCCTTCACGATCCATCCATTGAAGCAGAAGAAGCTGGGACAGAACCCAAGGCCAGCTCAGCCTCATCTGAGATCCTGCCGCAGACCACGACAGGAGGAAGGCCTGTCCGCCTTTCAGGCAAGCGATTGGCCATTGTCGAAATTTGGTAGGCGTGGGACTGCCCCATTGGTATCCAATAAGATGCGCTGATTCATCCATCAGTCTCTGCCTTGGTCTCCTCCTCAGCATCGTTGATACCTCCATCGTATCAACGGCGCTCGTCACCATTGGCGAGTATTTTGATACTTTTGTCAAGGCATATACCCATCGATCGACCGAGCCAGGCGTATCTTCGCTGACGTCGTTCTAAGACGACATGGATAGTATTGAGCTATCTACTTTCTTACATGAGTACTCAAACCTGATCCACCATACGATCTTCGCTGAGCGCGAGAAGCATTCTCTATCGTCTGGGCGCGAGCGAGCGACGTCTACGGGCGGAAATGGGTAAATTCTCGCTCCTCACGAGCTTTCAAATGATCATGTGGTAGACTCACACAGCCTAGGCAATTGTCGTGGCTTGGATCATCTTCACAGCTTTCTCGCTAGGCTGTGGCTTGGCGAGCTCCATCGAGCAGCTCATTGCCTTCCGGACGCTGCAAGGTATCGGAGGTGCTGGTCTCTACTCCATGACCAACGTTGGTATGCCAAAATGCGCCCAGCAAGTCATCATCCCTGAAGACTTACACTTACGTAGTAATACCTGAGATTACGCCTCAGAAGCATTTCGCCGTGAACATACCAAATCCACGCATTGAATAACTTACTGAGGGCTGACCCGGACGACAGACGATGAGCGGGGCGACAGGCGCTGTTTTTGCTGTTTCGTCTGTGCTCGGTCCTGTGCTAGGAGGTATTATTTGTGATCGCACAACCTGGCGCTGGATCTTTCTTCTCAATGTCCCGTGCGGAGTACTGGTCGTGCTCGTTATTCTACTCTCATGGCCGGATTCTGTTGACAAAAGAAGCCTGTCTCTTCACAAGGTATCGCTCGCCCAAATCGACTATGTCGGTACCATCTTGCTGATGGCTGCAACTGTGCTGCTCATCGTTGCACTCCAAGAGGCCGGAACAGCGACCTTCCCGTGGGGTTCGTCCGTTATCATTGGTCTCCTGGCCGCCTCTGGAGTATCTGTACTTGGCTTGGCTGGCTGGATCGGCTTTCTAGAGAACAAGGGCGAAGAATTACCAGTTACACCAACCTTTCCATCCCGGTTTCTGAGACAGCGCGTTATGAGCATTGCTTTCCTGTGAGTCTGCAAGCATCCTGCAAATATTCTTAAACGACTTTCGAAACGGCCTCTGCTATCTTATTTCACTTTGTCCGCAGGACCAGACTAACAATCTCGTCGCAGCGTAGCGCTCTTCACTGGCTTTCCCCTCTTCCTCACCCTCATCCAACTCCCGGAACGCTTCCAGATCGTCAACAACACATCCCCCATTGGTGCCGGTGTGCGCCTTATGCCACTGCTCTTCGCAAGTGCCTTTGGCTCCTCTTTCGCCGGCTTCTGCTCTAGCCGCAAAAACAACACATTCTGGACCCTGCTCGGCGCCAGCAGCCTCATGCTAATCGGGTGCGGCCTGATGTCCTCCGTCTCTGGCAGCAGAAGCGTGCAGCCGTCAATCTACGGCTACCAAGTCATCTTTGGCCTCGGCATCGGCATGACATTTTCCACCGTCATCATTCTGGTCTCGCTGGAAGTCGAGTTCCACGACTACGGTAGATGATGACATGGAAATCGTATCTGATGTATGGGCTAATTGTAGGATAGCTCTCGCCCTCGGTATCGTCAATCAAGCGCGTATCCTGGGCGGCGTGATCGGTCTAGCTGCCAGCACCATCATCTTCAATATTCGCGTCGGCAAGGACTTGCCATCAGTGCTTGACCCTTCCCAGATGCAGTCCCTGCGCCAAACACTCAACGCGGTATCGAGCTTCACGGAGCGGCAGCAGGAAGCAGTACGCCATACCTTTGCTCAGAGCTTCAATGACCAGTTGCGGATCTGCATGTACATTTCTGCCGTCTGCTGGGTCATCACTTGGGCTTGCTGGTCAAAGACGCCCGCGGACCTGGGAAAGAGGAAGGAAGCGCATGATGCGATGATTGAGGGACGGGAAGGCACCAGCTCTACAGAATGATGATCCTGAGTATATTGGATACACAAAGCACTCGACGCAAGGTTCGACCGCTCTCACTTAATGGATTAACTCCCCTCTCCTTCCTATCATGCTTGCCTGCGAGCCAACACAGAAGGATGCCCTATCAAGCCCCATCGCACGAGGTCCTTGCCCGGACAAGTTCTTTCACGCAAACCCCCTGAAATACTTCATCCGCCACAATATATCTCCATACTCTCCATCAACGCACGCCCCATCAAAACCATAATCCTCATTAGCCCCAAAATCCACCGTGCCGCTGTCGTTCTTTCTGATCACACCCAGCAGCTGCTCATCGTCACAGCATGCATCCTCTACCTTGTCTTTGTCGCTCCCATCGCACCCATTCGAGCCGCTATAGATCTTTACCTGGCTTATCGCCTCATCCTCCTGACCCCACCAGACACCCACGCTTGTGGGGGCTTCCTGGACAAAGGCGGGGTGCCAGGGGATACAAGTGCCGTTGTAGATTTTGGGACGGGCGTCGATTTTCGAGGCCTTGGGCCAGAGCGGCGCTGTGGATGGGTCGTGGGCGGCGATGACGGTGTCGCTGCAATCTTTGACGTTGAATTCGCCGATCCAGGCGTGTTGGCGGTGTCGGGGGATGAGTGGAGCGGAGGGGGTGGAGTCCTGGGCGGAGTTGGGCAGGGCAGAGATGTTTAGTATGTGAAGCCCGAGAGCTAACACAGAGATAGTCGACTTGGGATGCATCTGAAGTTTGCTTATGAATAGAACTACTTTTAAAATCCTAAGATCTTCTTGGGGGCGGGATGTATATAGATGGGAGACTCGGTAGGACAAGGTCACTTTGCGGATCAGTGAATAGGAACACCGGGAATAAAGAAGCTTCGTGAAACAAGACATCTGCTGAAGGGGATCGAGCGTGACATGTTGTCGCAAATTCGCAACAAAGGCATTGCAGCGTGGGTAAGAACAAGTGAGGTATGTCCCTCCATACAAATGTCCACCAATAAGAGCAGTGCATGAGCAAGTGAATATCAGCAACAGCCGTCAGCAATATGAGACAGCAGCCTTCGGGCGATACAAGTCAAGGCGTCCAAGTCATTGTCAGGCTTTGGAAGACTACCGAATGGCGAGACGTGGAACGAACAAGGCCCGCAAGACGCCCACACCGGCGAAACCCCCCATTTGAAAAATTTTCACATCGTTTCAACGTCATCGCTTCCAAATGAAACGACTACTGCTGCACTGTCATGACGACTGTGCGGCAGTCGAAAACGCCATGACGCAGCAAGTATCTCAAGACTTTTTGTGTGAATGGCAAATCAGAGAGTGATGAGTCTCAAGTATTGTCAGGCGTGCATCTTTCAAGACGTCTGGTACGTCGACCTGATCAGACAATACGTCATCTATCCCTGGCCATCCGAGACGTCGCAGGTCCTGAGTCTCGGCGCTTAAGCTTGTGGTACATGGAATATCGGGAGTTCTACGTGAGGAGTGGGAGATGCAAAGGCATAAGTAGCCCCCAGACCTTCCATCTCTTGCTTACTTCAGTCTCCGAAGTTTTGCATCTTACTACATCAGATCTGGCATCTGAATTCCCCGATACATTCATTCGAGATTGAAACCTTTTCGCTCTTGACATTCTCTCACCATCGTGGTCATTCCAGCAGAAGGCACTGGCTTGTTTCTGAGACCCCTCCCTCAGCTCGTCAATACCCTGTATATACACTACCAACACACAATTATTCAATTCTGACCTGCTTTGTCGTTGCAACCTGCAGTCAAAGGCTTTGTTCTTCTCGGTAAGTGGGCGAATAAAGTCATTGGGGAAACAGAATCAAGGACCCTTCATAACACTCAAGAATGCTGACGGTGGTGAACAAAGAATATCACAATTCTCACTCTATAAGACCGAGTAATCACCCGACAAGTTTTGCTCTGCATTAATTGTCAAAAACGTCAATCTTCAACACTTAACCTCCAACATCCTCAATCCTTCTACCGGGTCGTAGAATGCATCCTCTCAAAAACCTCCCAGTTGTTGGCCTGATCGCCCTAGGCCTTGCTCACCCTTACCTCGACGCCGCCATGCCCGTCCCCTTATTCAAGCGCCTCGAACAGGATGGTACGATAGGGCAGTACTACAGTGCAGACTGCTCCGGCAAAATAGCAGACCAGAAAGATTTTACAGGCCCCGATGGCATTGATGCCAGCGTCGTCAAAATGGCCATCGAGCCCAAGCCGTATCTGGAAAAAGGCACATGCGCCCCCTGGTATCCTTACTTAGATCAACAGCACGGTCAAAGCGTGGGCCTCAACTTCAACACGGATAAAGATGATCGCATCAAGCAGGTCCAGTTCTTCAAGCCGACCAACGAGTGTGCTGCTGCGGAGGCAGTAGACAATGGATCGCGAGATGTCTGTTGCCGTCAGGACGGTGGTGGATTGCTAGGTGTAATCAACGCAAACGGGACCGGAAGCGATTTTGGAGCCGTCAAGGATATGGGAGGTAAGGGGAAAGCGTGTGTGCAGCTCGGACCGGGTCATGATCAGACGCTGTGGCAGATGAGGTATTTTATCTCTCTCTGAGTGGCGAACGTCTATCTGTGAGACCAACGAAGGACGCTCAAGACTTCTGCTGAAGACGAGGCTGCGTTGTGATGAAAATGCTGTGAATTCATCACCACCTGGGCGTGGAGTCAAGTACACTCCACAGGAGCAGAGTAGGGCACTCTCAACCCCCCCTCCCTATATACTTGATACAATCAAGATCTTGATGTCATGAACACCATGACAGACTCCCGACCCACGGTGAATGTGACTAACGAGGTCCATTCCATGAAATTCTTTCTCAAGCATAGATATTGATTGAACATTGCTAGAGCATCATGTTCAAACTTGATACCAAGCCACTACATCTACCGCACATCGACGCGATAGATAGCTTTTGAATAACGTTGAGTATAGTTAATGTGTCAGACTGCAAGCACGACCCAAGCGTTCAACATGATTCTTTCACGCTCAAACTGCACTCTTTCTGAGTGGTGTCCAGTCACTTGTCAGAAGCGACCTTATGCCTGTAGTAGGAATTGGAATAGAAACAGCAAAATTGTCTAATAGGACAGAAGGGCAGCTACAGTACCAGCGGCTTCCACAGCTGCCGATGAAGAGAAGTGTGAGAAAGCCTGGGAATCCATCAACGACACTGTTGAGTTTGGCGTCTGTGAGCGGTGCAAATTTTTCTGTAGTTCCTTCAAATTGGGGAAGAAACTAGATGATTTTCTTGCTGCCATAGAATTGAGAGAGACCTGGCTGCCCTCAGTTCGTCGATGTACAGCAGGTCGCATGACTATATAATGGATCTCACACGCTATCAGAGAAGCATGGTCAATGCGAGTGCCACCATCTCGGACTGGATGTGAGTCACATTTTTCAAGCTAGGATCCGAATCGAAGTACACGAAAATGAGCTACAATATGGGACAGTCCGTCATCGCCGCACGGACTGAGCAAGGTACCGATAAGCTTACAGTTGCTCTCGTCGAGAATCATCGTCGTAAATAGACTTATACTCAAGTGCAAAGAGTTGCGAGATTGTGAGCACGGCATAGAAGATGAGCCCCGCAAGGGAGGTAAGTCCTTATCTTCGGTATCTATGGATCATGCGCAGTGTCACAGCTGCAAGAACATCCACAAGGGGCCAAAGTGCTGATACAAGACTCGGATTTGACTGTCTGAATGCCTGGGGGTACTATTGAAGGAATATCTCTGCCGTAGAAACTCCATATTGGGACCGAAATCTAACTCCAGACTGATACACATACATTGGACCCATCCAGTGTCCTCTCAGAAAATGGAAGGACCTGCCTGTCACTGAATCCCCTTGAAAAACTTCATCGGCCAGAGAGTCTGGTTTGCATTTGGCTGCAACCCAATCTTCGCGCACTTCCCTTCCTTCATGCCGAACTTGGAGGCGCCGAAGTCACTAAGCACATCTTTGTTCGCAGCTTCATACATCGTCCCCAGATAGCCGCCCTGGGACTCGTCACAGCATGATGGCATTTGAGCATCCCGTGGATCCGTATCGGCGTCGCCATGGCAATTACCCACCGCGTTGAAGAATTGGATCGACGTTGTCTTATTGGCGCCGGACCCAAAGGTCACACCTACGCTGGGCCCCGCAGTCTCGGGAAGGACCGGGTACCAAGGGGTGCATTTGTTGGGGATGATATCTGGGCGGACCCCAGCGATGCAGTACTCGACCGGCCCGTAACATTGGCGTTGCCAGGCTCCGAAGCTCGTGGCTGGAGAACCAGAGCAGTCGTTGGTGGTGAACTGGCCAATCCAACCGGCGGAATCCCCGTCCTTCTTCTTTGTTTGATCCTGGTTGTATCCAGTTGCCATAGCTTCCAGAAGACGGGTGAAGCAGGCGGTGATAAGACAGAGGAGTGGAAGCCTGTTGAGGAGATGCATGTTTGCAAGAAGCCAAGAGAATGTGGCGGAAGGAAACCAGTTCTTTCCAGTTGTATGATATAGACTTTGTTTAACAAATTCAAGACGCGGAAAATGTCACAAGTGCATAAGTGTCTGAGGACTCAAATACCAGATTTGAAGAAGCAAAAACGCAGGCCCAACTGGTAAGGTTGGAAGGAATATCTGGAGGCTTGACGACATTTATGTCTCTCGGTCCCATGGGCCTCAGGCCCCCAGCAATGAATTCATCCGAAGTACCACAAGCTTAAGCGCCAGCTCTTCAGGGGCTGCCACTTCTCGGAATAAGGGGCTCAGGTTTCTGGATGGTATCGAATCAGGCTTCTTTATCACTGCACACGTGATGTGAATTGAAATCCTATTGAAAACAACACGGCCTTGAAACATGCAGGATTCATGTGACTGACTGCATTGTATCACCACGTCTGCAGGGAGGAGAATGACACGAAACTTGTGAGAGGTGGAAATTCACACTTTTGCTCGAAATGCGGATATATGGAGAGTCGTCGTATAGTAGAATAGGCTCTAGAATAGGACTTCAGATAGTGGATCTTTTCTTCACTGACACGTTCGAGCAGAGTCAGGATTATGAGGGCTGAAGTGTGTATTGGATATATGGTGATGATCTAAGCTGATATTACTGTGTCGCCTGCGAACACAGATCCAAGATGTATTTCGCCCAAAAGATCGTATTGAAGTAGGGCAGAACTCTGGTCTCTCATACAATCGCCTTGAGATACCTCATCTGCCAGAAGAGTTGATTCCCATCCTTGCCAATATTCACGCACGCCCCTGCCTTTGACCCCAAGCCCTTCTTCGCCCCGAATGCATCGCTCGTTCCATTGGCATTGATCACACCTAGCAACCCGTTCGACCCATCGCAGCATTCCCAAGGAGTGATTGACCCTCGCTCCTTGGTCTTATCATTGTACGCGGCGGTGCACTCAGGACTCTCCTTGAAGATCTGGAGCTGGCTGATGCTCTCGTTGTTGGTGCCGAAGCTGATTCCCACGCTGGGACCCTCCTGCTGATCGACCACAGGATACCATGGGACGCAATTCTCTGGATCTGGAGTGTGAGGGTGGATGTAGGGGCGAGGCTCGATCTTGGTGTTGTGGACGACGCCGGCGCCGTTGACCTCAGGCCAGACTCGCTTATCGCTGATGAGGCCGCTGGAGCAGTTGGTGACGTTGTATTGGGCTATCCAGGGGTAGTAACTGAGGACCGCACCCCTTGCGACGATGGCAGGGTTCAGGGAGCGAGCTTTGGCATTGGACATTGGTTGAGCGATGGTTGGACCGAGAAGAGAGAAGGCTGGAAGAGCGTGTAGAAGCTGCATCTTGTGTGTCGCGCTCTGATGTTGGTTCAGAGTGGGGTATCAGACGGAAAGCTGTTTGGGAGAAAAAAACCAGTCCTTTCTGCTTGGAGAAAGAGGTTTACTGAATGATGAATACCCTGAAAGAAAAGTTCAACCTGTCGAGTGTCTCGAGATTCAAGTGCCAGAGGTGAAAAGGGAAAGAAGTAGGACGAAGCTGACCGAAAGGCGTGGGGACTCGACAGCTTTTGTACATTTTTGTCTCATCATTCCATACCCCACAATGAATGTATATGAAACKCTACAAGCTTAAGCGCCAACCCCAAAGAGCTCCGACGTCTGGGAACTAGATCAGATGCGACGTCTCGGAGCAAGAACAGCTGTGACATCTCCTAGTAAAGGCGCCAGGTGAATATTCAGTATCGAATGAGGCGCTTTCGGCAACATACACATGGTGCTCAATGGTATCGCTTGCAAAATTCCACGGATCTTGTGCATTTGGGAGACATATCCCGCCGTTCTGCCCGTGCTTCTGGAAACAGTTGATGGATTATTTTGGTAACATTTAGAGAAAGCTCTGATCCGGAGGATGTCTCGGCGAGGACATGATCTTTGATACCCTTAATCTCGCATGTGAATACTGGGCAAAGTGCCATCATGGTCCAAGTTACCCAGACCTGAGTCAATGAGAACTAAAGAGTGTGTTTATTGCATACAAAGAGCTGCTGATCCAGCCAGGAGCCAAGCACCAAAATGTCGCCTGAGTGTCAATCTGAAGAACAACACGCCTCAAAAAACATATAAAACTAAGGGAGAGCTTTCGTCTCCCATCATACGGCTTTGAAGTACCTCATTGCCCAAAGTTTCTGATCAAAGCCAGGCCCAAGCCTCACACACGCTTCATTGTTCTTCCCAAGATTGATATCTGCCCCGAAATCGGACGTGCCGTTCCTGTAGATAGTACCCAGGAGACCACCCATTCTGGCATCACAGCAAGACTCGGGCACATTGTAAAAAGCTTTTTCGACCTCGCAATTGCTATTGTCAATGAAGATCTTTAATCCGTCGATCTTGTCGCTGCCGCTGCCAAAATTGATACCTAGGCTAGGCCCCTCAGTTTGGTTCAGAACCGGGAAGTAGGCTGAGCAGAGTCCTGGGTGTGCCTTAGCAGTAAGGGGGTCATAGGCATCCGAATCGTAATGGGTGATTGGTTTTGAGGAGCAATCTGTGGTACTGTATTGGGCCATCCAGCCCAACGTGTCGTGTCGTTTGTGTTGTCGTTTATGCGCCATCCAGCCAGACATACCGTGTCTTTTGTGAGCCATATGGGAGCCCTGCTTCGTCTCATTTCTCTTCACGCAAGGCAGCCTCTCATCAAGGCACGAAATCGCTGTCTCATTCCAGGAGGCAGGCATAGCCCCCTCTGTCATCCCTCTCGTTGATCTGACTCTCACGCTCTTCATGTGGTACATCCGAGGCTCCTGTTCTTTGGTGATCCTTGTGAACATCTCGTCGCCGCGAGGCCAGACCGTCTCGATGAGGGTTCCGTTGGAGCAATTTGCGCTACTGAAGATATCGAATTGCATAGTACCCGTGCTATCGTTGGAGCTGTTGTAGGCTTTCAACCCTGTGGACAGCTGGAGCGTTGCCATGGAGCTATTGAAGATGGGTTGGTAGGGCGTGCAGATGTTGTCGACGAGCTTGACAGCGGGAGGGAGACCCGGATGAGCTTTGGCAGTCTGGGGGTCGACAGTCAGGAGAGGGAAGTTTGGGCTCTCTGGGTCGCTTTGGCCTATGAAGGGCAGGTCCAGGTCGGGGTTGTATGGGTCTAAGGAGGACGACTGATCTTCGATGGCTGGGAGGGCGGAAGATGGAAGGAGATGGAGCGCAAATGCTAGAAGGAAACATGTTGCAGTGCTGTGCTGCATGATTGCCGAGATAATTGTATATGAATTGTATATGAATCAAGGAAAGTCTGATACGATCAAGCGGGTGGATGGAAAGGAAAAGGAAAGTCTTTCCCGTTATGATGGAATTCTTGAGTATGAAAGAGTGTCTTGGGATTCAGAGGTAGAGTCCCGGGCAAGTTGGAAAAGGTAGTCTGGAATGGTGGTGATGGAAGGAAGCCTCGAAGAAATAGCAGGTCTTTATGCCGGAAATGTACCCAGGTGTACTACATGGTCATTCACTTCCTCGTAAAGAGTTGCGACGTCTCAGGAAAAGGGGTTACTGTAGGGAGGGCTAGATTGCCACCAGCGCGGTTAAAGAAAGCAGTATCGTGATTTCTTGAAATTCCAAACATCAGATTATGATAGGTACAGCATGAAAGTGTTATTATTCATATGAGCTTGAGCTTGAATGAAGGCGCATGGAATTCTCTCCAAAAATGTAGAATAATCGCAGTCTGGCATTTCGGAATCAAGGAGCCAAAAGTATCGCAAGCCAACATAGCTTTATATCGTCAGCTGTCTCAAGTATCTACTCTGTCACTGCAAGACTACTACGCGACCAAAGTGGCTGTGAAATACCTCGTCTCCCAAAGTGCCGGATTCTTACCCTCTCCAATGTGCGTGCAGATAGTCCAATTACCTTCGAGCGTCTTGTTCCTCGCCACGCCAAAGTCACTGGGTRTACGAAAACTGGCGGCCATTGTCCCTAAAAAGCCCCCAGCTGACTTATCACAGCACGAAGATGCTGCGATATCGCCTTCCAAAGACGATCTTTTCTCGTCTGCTTCGCACCCAGGATTAGACTTGAAGAAATCCACTTGCTGGACTTGTTCCTCCTGACTGAATTGTATTCCTACACTGGGACCGTGCTGTTCATCGAGAATAGGATACCAGGCGATACAGTCATTCCCTCTATTAATAGTTGAGACAGCTTGAATCATGCGGCCATTGACAGGCTGTGCGGTATCATTGTCCGTTGACATTGGTCCGGTGCAGTCGTTGGTGGTGAATTGGCCAATCATGGGGGGATAGCTGGGAGCGAAAGCGAATTCCCGCTTGATCGTGGAGCCGTCAGGCGTGCCATCTCTACCGTAACAAAGGAAGTTTTCCTCGCAAATAACAGCGGTGTTATTCCATCCAGCCACAGAGCTTGGATCACCGAGTTTTTCATCGGCCATCCCGTACCTAGCCCTCACGCTCTTCATGCTGAGCAAGCGGTATTGCAAATCGTACGTATCCTTGATTCTTGTGAGGTGAGATCCTTCCTCCCATAGTGTTTCCAGTAACGATGTGTCAGAGCAATTCGCATCCTCGAAGACGTCAAATTGAACGTTTAGTAGGCCGCTCTCTTCACGCGAACCGCTGTCAAAGTAAAGATTATGCGAGGTGTTCGGACTGTAAGGAGTGCAAGTGTTGTTCATAAGTTGGACCCCAGTATTCTCAATGGGGGAGAAAGCGTCATTGAGCTCGATTTGCTCAATGAAGGGTGGGGCAAAGTCGTTGGTTGCTGAGAGGTCTGAACGGGGAACGTGGAGTGTGGAAGCTGGAAGGAGGTGGAAGGCAAGAGCTATGAGCAAGCCCGTGGTCATTTTGTACTGCATAATGTTCGAAGGCGGGGAGGGTTGAGGGGAAAATCTGTTGGTAATGAGAGACTGAGGTAGTATTGAACAAGTTAAGCATGCAGGTAGAAGCCGGCCCTTTTAAGAATGATGGGTTACCAAATGAAAATATATGAGGTCCAGATACCGGATCTGGATCAAATCACAAAAGAATGGGGTGCTGAAAACAAAAGAAAGAGGATTTGCTCGGAGGGCCTGTCACTTTTGTATGCTTTCCTGCCTGAGCGGCCTGAGCTGAAGAGTGAATGTAATTGGAGTCCCACAAGCTCAGAATTCACTGCATCAGGACCTGCGACGTCCCGAGGAGTGGGGTCACACTGGAGCCTGAGACTGGTTTCAGGTCAATGTTGCGAAAAGGATGAGTTTCTCTCCCAAGGCCAAGGGCATAATTATTCAATCAATCCGTCCTGGTCATCATGTGTGAAAGAGTATGTCTAATGGCAGAGCATTTTTGCAAGACCTTGATCCAAGGCGGTACATACTGTTCCAGCCCGGCCTGCCCTGAAACCTCTGTTTTAGCTCATTCGTGATATTCTGTTTTACTCTAATGTGACCAGAGTGCCCGTTGGTCCTCTGACGTCGATTAAGTGGCTGTTGCTGTTGCTGTCGCTGTTACTGCCATAGCGTCATTTTTGACGGCTGACCAGAGATCATGCAGAATGAGTGCTGATTAGGCGTCGGTGACCCATGTTAAGTAGTCGGATAGTCCTTTCAGCTTGGCGAAATTTAGATACTCAGACATCTTTGATGTCTACAAATGCGTTCAATCTATTGTAATTAATGTTCAGGCTCCAAAAACGTCTATTGGGTAAGGATCTCTCAGACTGACCTGATATGAGTGAACCCGGTGCGTTATTTCACGGCGAGCGCAGAACCTGTTGAGGTACAGATCGAATGAATATTCAAGAAAAAAGGAAAAGAAAGAAAAGGAAGGAAAAGGAAAGAAGAAGAAAGCTCTCGGCTCTACGCGTTCAGGATCAGTACCTTAGGGCGACAAGCTCACAACACTTTCATCACAACACGGCTTTGTCTGCAACACTTGATCTGAGCTTCATCAACACATTTATAAGAAGACACGCCAGCGCTGCATCTTGTTTGTGTTTCTGTCCAATACACTTTCGGCCCCGTCTTGAACTAGACTGGGGTTCACGTTCTAGGATTGCGTACGCATTATGAGCTTTAGGAGGCAATCTCAAAGATTACCCCAACAGTTAGTAATGAAATACTCACAGAAAAGACCCTGCTCTCCTCACAATCAACTCAATCACCGTTGTCCATGACATAGTCAGACGAGCTGACTCGCAACCCTTGCTCCAGCTTAACGAGACATAAAATACCTCGTCTGCCACAGCGTTTGATCATGACCTGGCCCAACCTGGGCGCACGAGCTCCCCAGGAATCCATGATCCTTTGTGAGCCCAAAATCATGGCCGGTCAAGTTGGCACTCATCGCAAGCAGGAACCCACCTGCGTCTTCTTGGCAACAGACTTCCGGCACATTCGAGCCCGATTTCGCCTCCGCGGCAGCACACTCGGGGGTTGACTTGAAGAACTGTACCTGCTTGATGTAGCCCGAGCCGGAGCCGAAGATAACGCCCGCACTGGGACCAGTCTTTTGATCGAGGAAGGGGTACCAGGCGGTGCATTTGCCCCTTTCGAGGCCCGGTGCGACGTCGATTTTGTGGTGGGCGACCATGGGGGTGGGGCCATCGGCCGACAGCCGATGTGTGAACATGAGGCCAGAGCAGTTGTTGGTGAAGTATTGACCCAGCTGACCCTCCATATCATAGCGTTTAGAGAGGAAGGAGGGCACGGCAGAGTCGAGCAGTGGGTGAGCACGGCCTGCGGTGATGAGGGAGAGAAGTGTGATATTCTTGAGGAGACGCATCCTGTAACCAAATGACACAATTTAGATGGTTGGAGTTCAAATATCTTGCTAGATAGTGAAAAGCTTGTTCGGCGGACAATGTATCGGCAATATATCAAGTAAGAGGACTGATGATCTTGCTGAATCGCCACTAGCACTGTCGAGCTTGATGAAAGGTCGCCAAAAAGAATTTTCTTATCACCTTATTTGCCCACTTATTGAGATGAAGTCACTCTCCGATTACGCTTGTTGCACAAAGGAAGCATCAACGACCTCCTAGCGATACTTTCCGCCTCGATTATTATGCGCGAATGGCATTATGGCTCTGGAATTTTGGACAAAGAAGAGGCAAAAGAAAGGACAAGGATACAAGCGCTTAGCTATAGCGGTCTTGACCCGAGTTTCCTTGTCCATAGCAAGTAACGCATGGTCGCAGTCCGCCTATCACATGCTTGCTTGCAACTCAATTGTGTATCCCGTCAAGGATTGTGCGCACTCATCAATCAACATACGGAGGGTCACTTCTTACTCTTGCACCTTCAAAAGAGGGCAATCTTCCCTAATTGGGTCGCTTCAAAAAGCAACCTCACCGATGAAATGATGGGCGGACCGCGACTGAGACTTGGTCACGATTGGTCAGTTGGGAGGACTTTGGGCGATCACGGTGGCCTTATATCGTGCAGGGGAGCGCGCACTCCTACCGCCTGCACGTGGTAGAAAGGGCCAGTCCAGACTTAGATTGGCTCGTGGTCACAATTTCGTGGTCACAATTCTATATTTGGAAGCAGGCTCATCTCAGCCTTGCCGAGGAAATAGGGGCTGAATAGGGGCTTGGGGTGGTCTGTGCTCACGCTCAATGATGGAGCCGATATTCAGCCGATGCATCATTTTTGACTTTCCACGTGCTTTGATTCAGCTTTTTTCTGATTTCTCCAGAAACATGCACCCCACATCTATCCGATTTTGGTGTCATGAAATGACATCAACCACAAGCCGTATCGATATCTGAGAATGCATATGATATCAGATTTTCACGATGCGGCCCCCATTGCTCCTCTGCCAGCGCTTGGTGAAACACGCTTATGCAGTTGCCTGGCTTCGTTCAGGCTGTCTGGTTGGATGATTTAAGCCACCGCCATAGCAGCCCCCCAGCTCTCATCAGCTCTCATCAGCTCTCCCCCAGATACCTGCCTGATGTTTGCCTAGTGCGTGACACTCAGTGCTCGCCGCCAATCTTATTTAGTCTTGAGACAGCCTTCCTTCCCCGCCTCATTCCAATTTCACTTCCTCATTCTCTCCTTTCTGCCTCTGCTTTTTCTTCGTCCATCAGCATTTGCGTCGCGCTGGCCTCGAGCTCCCCAGCTCCAAGCTCACAACTCGCAACTCACGCTGCAAGATTGAAGCGACAGCAGCAACAAGATGGCCGACAATGAAGAGTACGTTGATTCCTATTCCTCGAGTCTTTTTAGGAACCAAATGCTAACATGAAGCTTCCCCTGCAGTATCTACAGCAGCAAGATCTTCACTTTCGTGGTTGGGGGGAAACCGTTTTATGCCCACCAAGCCTTGATCTCGAAGCACTCCAAACCCCTCGATCGACTGATGAACGCCGACATGAAAGAGAAGGAGCAAATGACTGCTACCCTGGCTGACGTCGAACCGGCTACTTTCGCTCGCTTCCTCGAATGGGCATACAAGGGCTACTATACCCCCGCTCCCCACACCATGGACCCGCTGCCGGCTGCCTTGTCCGAAGTGAATGGGATCAAGAAAGAGCAAAAGGAGTTCGCAGGCATGTTCTCGACGGAGCCTTTCTTCACCAATTCTCGCCCTGAGGAGGTAGACCGACTTACACCCTGGGCAGCGTCCTTGTTTCAACCATTATCACGTACACGTGGAACCTCTCCAGCCCCATCTCCAGCGCCTTCCACACGGCCGGCTACAGCAGCGGCCACAGCAGCGCCCGTGGCCTCCACGAATCCTGTTCCTGCAGCCAACAGCGCCCCGAATGCAGGTCCTGGCTTATTTTCTCGATCTCGCGAAAGAGCACCTCTTCCTGCTACGAGCGCTCCTGCTTTGAATCCCACCCGAAACCCTTCCAATAACACCACAAGTCCCTTCTCATTCGGCACCGCGCCGACTTCTGCCAGCACTACTTCCACTTCCAGCTCCACGACAGCGACCGCTACCACCTCCCCAAGTCCCTTCCTTACCTTCACTCGGCCAGCTTCTGCCAATGCTTCTACGGCTGCTACTGCCCCGAGCGTTGGTGGTTTTGGCAGCCCTAGGTCAGTGTCGACAGGCAGTACCTCCAACACCGACGGGTCAGAGGGTGCTATATTAGTGCCGGGGCAAGCATCGACAGGCAGCGTTCCAACTACCAATACCAATACTGCGGGAGCTGGTGGATTCGGGTCAACGACGGCCAGCACCAGTGCCGGTGTTTTTGGAGCACCGACAAGCAGTGCACCTGCCTTTGGGCCGACGACCGTCCCCACTTTGGGAAATCCCAATACAAATACTGTGGGAGCTGGTGGATTCGAGTCAGCGACGGGATTATTTGGTTCGAGACCAGCTCCGGCCAGCAGCGCACCTGCCTTTGGTTCCTCGACCACCCCGGCTCCTGCGCCCAATACGTCAAGTGGAAGTCTTTTTGATCGCCCCTCGAGTAGCGGAGGACTTGGCTCGACCTCGATCTTTACTACGGTTCCTGGCACCGGCCTTTTTGGCTCCAATATTGCCGCACCTAGCAACACGAACAGCTCGAGCCTTTTCGGCAATGTCGCTCCATCAAGCAACACCAACAGCTCGAGCATCTTTGCTAATCCTGCTCCATCAAGCACCACCAACACCTCGAATATTTTTGCGAATCCTCCCACATCAAGCAACGCCAACGCCCCTAGCATTTTCGCCTCCAGTACAACACCTGCCTTTGGCGGCTTTGGCGCACCGCCGACCGCTTCTCCCTTTCTGACGCAACCGACTGGTCTCTTCGGCAGAAGTCCATCACCAGCAGACGCCACTACCAATCGCCAGAGATCCCCTTCGCCCTTCGGCGGCAAGGAGAGTAATCTTGGCTTTGGCAACACCTTTTCTGTCTCGGCAAAGGAGCAACTCCAAGAAGCTTTCATCAGCCGCCAGCCAAAGGTGCTTCGCAGCGTGATTGAGATTCCACCAACTCGTGGTAATTGGCTACGAGAAAATCATACCGATGTCCTCCTCTCTCACGCCCAGCTTTACGTCTTTGCAGATGAACAAGACATTCAGACCCTGAAAACCTTGGCTCTAGAGTCGCTGCATGCGGCATTGTCCCTCTTCTTCCTCTACCCGGGACGCACCAAGGATATCGTCAGCCTACTGCGCTACTCCTATGATAACACAGCGGATCACGAGGGCCGCAGGGATGAATTGCGGGAGTTGCTGGCGCAATACATGGGCCTTGAGATGGAGATCCTGGTCAAAGATAAGGGGTTGCGGGATCTGATGACCAAGGACGATGATGGGATAGGGCAGGAAGAGCGGGCTGCTTTGCTCGGAGATTTCATGGCCGTCATCGCGAAGCGGTTATGAGATGAGCACTTGCTGATCGATTGGAAAAGCTGAACCGCTGAGGGGACTCGGAGGACTGAAATAGAGAGGATCTACCCCACAAGCTGTGGAGTCATGAAGCACATACATACGATCTTCCACGATCACAGCGGAATTCACCACCATCTGCACAGATGTCTCTGCAACCAATGCCCAAGGCACCCATGGAAAGAAGAGACTTTATGTCCACTACAATGTGAAGCCAAGGTCAATGCAAGACCAAGGGAAAGCGTGAGTCTTCCCCGTTCAGGACTGCTCTCAAGACCAGCAGTCCGCGTTCGGGAAGCACCCGGTTGTAGCCGGGGGCCACAACATGGTGAACGAGCCATCACAGCTGACTGGGGACGAGGGGGGGGGGGATGTCATTGACGCGAGCGTGCGTGGGAAAAAATGGCAAAACAAGAGGTACAGACGAGCGAGGTTCGCTATTTGTCACACATAATGAACACGAGCGGAAGCCTATCATAGGAACCCGATTCCAAGCCCGCCTAGCCGTGAACTGCGCGCCCACCTCTTTGACACCAACGGCAGCTGGCCGTTGTAAGATGCAAGAGTTCACAGGCAGATCGAATTGTGTTTCCCATCGTTCTCGCATCCAGAGATCACCACCACACCACCACATCTCCAACCCTTTCTCTTGCGAATGAATCCTCCCATCTAGCCCGCCTACGCGAATCCACACATACACACTTATCCAACCTCCAGCATGCTTATCCGTCTCCAATCCTAGCATGATATCGTACATCTTACCCACTCCCTCAAAACCTGGCCTTGCAACGAGGAAATGAAAGAACTCGCGAGATGCACATACGCACAAACCCTGAGAGCGTCTTTTCATTTTCTCTTCATTTCTCACTGTTGATATATTAGGTGGGTCTTCTATATACAGATGTTACAATCTTCTCATATATATACTAGTATCCGGCGCAACCCTTTCCTATGCATTAAAAGAATGGATTGATGGTGGTTGGGGGTATCATCGACAAAAAAAACACAAGGATATGAATTTCACCGCTTAGATGATGATGCTGCAAATCGATGCTTTTCCCAGCCCCCTTTCCATGAACCCTTCTCCATTTTACCCACCGCAAGCGTGCGCAAAAACCACACGCCTCAAACCAACCCAGTCTTCTGCAACTTAAACCCCCCCGGCACAAACCTCTGAAACACCTGCAACGGATCGAACTTCTTGCTCACGCCCGTCAAGAACTGCACACTAGCCGGGCCGTACCCCTGAATGGGATCCTGCTGCTGCGACGCGTAGTTGAGATAGAGATAGGGATCATACGTGCCCGCCTTCTTATTGGCCGCCTCCGTCTTCTGGAACAGAGATGTGGCGAAATCGTTGATGTTCTTGTCGGCGGCGGGGTCCTGCCATTGCACGGTGAGGAGGACATTGGTGAGATCCCTGCGCGTGGCGTCGATGCCGAGGGAATTGCCCGAGTTGGGGTTCCCGCCAGTGGCGAAGCCCTTGGATGTGACGATCTGGGGGAAGGGTTGGTAGGAGAGGGAGACGGTGAGGTTGGGGGTGGTCCTGAAGGGTGCGAGGGTGGCGTTGGCGATGTCGAAGAAGCGGGCCATGCTGGCGGCGTCGTTCCGGAACGTGGCCGTCACGAACAATTCGCGGGACCCCGGCGGGTTGCGGCCCAGCAGCTCGACGGTGAAGTCGGTCAGGTTGGAGATGCGCATGGTGTTGAAGGTCTGGGGCAGGTCGGTGAAGTTCTTGAAGGTGGCCGGGTAGGCCTGCGGTTGGGTGTACTCGAGGTTGGAGGCGATGTACCAGCCCGTGGAGAGGGTGTAGGCGAAGCTCAGGATGAGGGCGGCGTAGGGGTCGTAGGTCTTGGAGGAGGCGAAGGTCACGAAGTAGTCGTACTGCTGCTGGCGGGTGGAGATGTCCTGGCCGATGAAGCCGCCCCAGAATTTGCCTTGGGTGAAGAGCTTCATGTCGAACCGGGTGACGACTCCGAAGTTGTTGGAGCCGCCCTTGAGGGCTTTGAACAGGTCGGGATTGGTTTGTGCGTTGGCGTTGACGAGTTTGCCAGACGCGAGGACGACTTGGAAGTTGATCACGTTGTCGCAGACGAGACCGTAGCGAGGAGAGAAGAAGGAAATGCCTCCTCCGAGAGTCAGGCCTGCGACGCCGACGGAAGCCACACGGCCTCCTGTTGTTGCAAGTCCTAGAGCATCCAGCTTCAGATATACATCTTCCCACCTTCTCCCTGCCCCAATGCTGATCTGCTTTTGATCCTTGGAGATGTCGAGTTGGCTGAATTGGGACAAATCAATCGTCACTCCGCCTTGTTGGTTCGCGGCACCTGCCCACGGTGTATGTCTATAGTCCAACATCAGCATACCCTTGCGCAATGGTGCGCAAACACCAATATCAATCGCGACTCACCCTCCTCCTCGTACGGCATATGGGCAACCATTAGGGATGTATTTGGCCGCGACGCTCAATAGAAAGATGCTGAGCTGAACATCTTGGACGGTCTGAGGGATCAAGATACAGCTTGGCTGGACTTGCTGCTCTTGTTGACTCCAGTAGCTCTGGAGCGAGGCTCCATACTGAGACGCCGAGCTCTTGAAGACCTTGCCTTTGAGGAAGAATGATAGAGCGTCACAACAGATTGGCTGCTGCTGGACCATTGACGCGACCTTGCTTTCTGAAGGGAGGCTAGAGGTGTCTCCTTGCACGTTAGGGTTGTCGACATTCGCATTTTGCGGGATAGCTCCAGCTGCATTGACGGAGCTTAACCTCGCCAATCCATACAGCAGCGCCGAGAGAACCGAGAGTCTGAAAGGAGCCATGATTTGTTGATGGAATGAATGTGACGCGACAATGACAAGAAGTACTTCTTTGGCTGCATCTACCTCCAGCAGACGTGTGAGGGAAGAGATGAACCTCTATCCTCACTAGTTTGAGAAACAAAACATAGAGCTTGTGTTAGTCTCGCCATTTCGAACCTCTGCGGAGGCAAATCCATCATGCAAATCCATCAGTATCCATGGAATCTCCTCTTCCCGTTCTTAATTTGGGAAGGTGAACGTGTTGGGAAGCTGGGGTTACAGCCGAGAATCCTCTTGAAAACGTGGTACGCATGCAAGATGATGTTATTTCGTGAGCGGCCTCTCCAGGAATGATGGAGCCCTGTAGCCTGAGATAGTATAGCTGTCTGGTAGCGTGCTCGTTCATTGGTCTGATTCTGTCTTACACGTTGCCCTGGCATTCGGCCGCCTCGAACCCTAAAGCAGACCCAGGTTCATGCATGAGGACCCGCTTTYTGACTCGCTCGGCAGAATACGACGTGGTTGGGGGGCTGGCTGTAGAAACACACCGCGAGATCGCGGGCGATTGCTGTCTTGTCATGACGTGGGATGACATGAATCATGAAGAGTGAATCTGTCTAGATTCTTTGGCGCAAGCGTGGCAGTTCATCGTACACATCTTCAGTCAGAGATGCTTGTGCGGAACACGCAAGATCTGAATGCTTTGCAGCTCGGCTCCGTTACCGGTCACACGGTTGACCGGCATGCTTGCTGCGTGCCAACTGTCTTTAGATTGTCATAAGCGATTGGTAGCTGCTGACAGGTGGAGCATAGTGGGGAATCAGACATTCCTAGTACGAATTCCCCGCGTGTTCCCTCCAGGCCCAACAGCTCAGTTGCCATGTTCCATAACGGCCGCACTCAGTGGTTGAACCTGTGGTCTCAGATCGAAGCCTCCGTGGCCGTCATCATCAGCAGTCTGGCACCCTTCAAATCCTTCTTCACCAGTCGTCGAAACAAGACATATTCGAGCGGGGAGGCGGCTCAAAAGCCTTCGAATGGGCCCAGAAAGGCACTATATGGCAGGGATCACTCATACCCTCCCCCGGCATCCATTCCTTTGGATGAAAGGAGCCGACAGCATGCGGTGCACCATCATGGCACCATCGGTGTGGCCAAAGGCGGAGACGAATATGACTCAAGAGAGAGGATATTGAGTCACGATATGGAGAGGAAGGATATTCTTTAGGAACACCGGGAGTGTACCCTATTCCAGAGAAAGGACGGAGCAATGGGAGGTCGTGTCTCGTCAGAGCTATCTGTATGATATAAAGATTGGGTCATAATATCAATAGTGCATTGGTATTAGACCGGCGTTTGGGGGCTGGATTAGAAAGTGATGTAGTGTCAGAGGTATCACGAATGTCGTATGCCACGATAGAGCAGTCTGAATCAATGAAAAACATGACGTTCTTCGTAAGTTGAGTCCAGAGGATGCACACCGCCGTCAGCGCTGCGAAAACAATGATTTGGGGGCAAGTACGAAAGTGCAATGAGGGACGGACGTTGTTTGCTCATGAGAAGAAACCTGACACAACACACTAGACCCTAAGAGATCTAGCTCAAGTTTGGGTGAAAAGGGGCGAGTACGACCAATCAAGAATATCATGCTGATTCGACAGAATTGAATCATGCACATATCAAGGCGTGGTATGAAGCCATATGTCGTCTGCACTAGCAGCTCGACATTGTACACAACCACCAAACCCATCAATTACACAACAAACGCCCCAAGAAAGCCTCATGCAATACCTACGGAAAGTTCAGATCAATTCAAAACACCCCCAGCAAACTTCCAAGCCCCCTATTGATGCTTCTTGATCATAGTCATATCCCTCAACGTATCATCCAGCGCCAAACACCCCCCCCACCCCCCCCGGTTTCACCTCCGACTTCGCCAAATCCCACGTCGCCGTCCCATTCGCGAACACAGTCCCAACAAACCCCGTGTCATCACACTGATGGTCCACGGCGCCTATGTAGATATCGAAAGCACTATCACGTCTCGACCCTGTGCCGAACGAGATCCCTATCGCGCTGGCTTCATCCTCAGGAAGGGCGGGCATCCAGATGACGCAGCTGCTGCCTTTGATTTCGGGGCGCGCGTTCGTGGGGCCGGAGGAGCCCGAGTTGTAGGCGTCTTCGTCGTATCAGAGGGTGGTGTTGGTGATGGGGCCGCCGCTGTGGGTGTTGGATTTGAATTCGCCGATTC
Source organism: Ramalina peruviana (assembly GCA_001956345.1). Lineage (NCBI taxonomy): Eukaryota > Fungi > Ascomycota > Lecanoromycetes > Lecanorales > Ramalinaceae > Ramalina > Ramalina peruviana. Next base: position 128,088 of record MSTJ01000004.1, read on the forward strand.
AGGGCTGGTCTTTGATGCCTCGGGTGTGGAGAGCGAGGGAGGTGGCGGTGAGAGCGAGGAGGGTGAGTAGGGAGGTTGGTGCGTGCATTTTGCGTTTTTATAGATTGAAATCAGTCTGGAAATGTGAAAATCAATATTTGCGGCGCGCGTTGTCAGGCAAATATCAGACTTGCAAGCAGGTGGGAATTGGGCACAGTGAGTTTCTTGACATGACGACCTGATCGGACAAGATCTCAATTTGAGAGAATAAGAGGAGATGCATTTGAGGACAATGCGAGCGATGGTTCTTTCTTGAAATTCTCAAAGGGCTCCCTTTTGGCCCCATGCACAGTCGAAAAACCTTCTTTGTCTTTCATGTTGATGCTTAATTTTCGCCCTTTGATCTTCAATCATACTCGCAGTGCCTATAGCCTCTGAACCTCGCAATTCGTCAAGAAAGGGCTAGTTTGATCATCTGTAAAGGGCAGATAGTAGCATCTACTCAAGCAATTTCATGCTGTACGAGACACTGCGATTTTCTGGATGTCTTTGCGCTCGTGTTTATCCAAGGGTCATAGTGTATGAGCATTCACGATGCTTCCTTTGATCAAAGTGATATGAATAGTGTGCTTTCCCATGCAACATTATGTGACACCTTTTACTTGATGTCTTGAGCCTTTGGGAAGTCGGCCTTCCGAGCCTTTGGAAACTTATCACAATAGCATGCGTTATGTTTTCTCGTCAGGGTTTGTTCACTCGTCTTTGCATTGACGACGGTATGTTCTGAAGGCGGATTCACATGGTGATTGATTTTGTCACTAGCAAGGGATGGTGAGCCTAAGGCAGACATGAAGACTGTCACATTCCGGTCGCCTGCATGAGTGGCGTCATGCGAGATGCAAGCCATCCCACCATCGACAGACCTACTGGATTTAGAATGTGACAGCCAGAAAGCCGTGCATTTGTTTGCTTCACTTCGTTCAAGCTGCTTTTCATCATTATGTTCTTCGCCCTCAACATCTCATAGAAAGTTGTTACTCGAGTTTTGTTGTTCGCGCACGGTAGTGGGACTAGTCGAAGCCATGGAGGAACGCAACAGGTATTTCGGCACCCGCTGGTATTTGGCTGGATACTGATGTATGCTTTGCGACATCAGCTATTTCACGTCAGCTCCCTTCAAATTCATTGTTGAAGGGCAGCCATTCCATGCTCACTCTGGGCTCATCGCACACGTGTCCAAGCCGCTTGATCGTCTGATCAATCTGGAGATGAAGGAGAAGCAACAGGGGTACGCCGTCCTGGAGGATGTGACCGCCGCGACCTTTGATCGTTTCTTAGAGTGGGCTAGCAAAGGTTATTACACACCTCAACCGCCATCTGAAGATCTGGAGAGCGAAGAAGAGACTGAAGACCATTCGGAAGGCAAATTGGAAGAGCTCGTTCGTGAGGAAGTCGATAACACAGTAGTGGGAACAGAAGATGTTGACGATGACTGGGGAGCTATCGCAAGAATCTCAAGCTCTAAGAAGAGCAAGAAGAAACTCTGGAAGACAAGTCCTCTTGACGAGAATGAGTCCACGCCAACGCCCAGCAGGCGTGAGGAGATGAGGGAAGCTTTCCATAGTCGCCAACCCATGGTAAGACGCGGCCACATTGACATTCCGCCGCCGCGCAAGAATCTCAACAAGTCCGAGAACTATACAGAGGTCTTCCTCTGCCACGCTCGGCTATATGTCTTTGCCGATCTACAGGACATCCAAGAGTTGAGAGCACTAGCGCTGGATGAGCTACATGCTTTACTTGCAATTTTCGATCTCTACCAAGAAAGGACTGGAGATGTCGTCTCGCTCCTACGGTACGCGTATGCGAATAGTGGACAGTCCTCGTCAGGGGAGAGCTTGAGGGGAATACTTACCAAGTTCGTTGGGATCGAAATGGACGTGCTGATGCGTGATCGGGAGTTCCGAGAAGCGATGTTGGACAATGGTGGGGATATGCTCGAGGACTTCATGTCAGTGGTGATGAAGAGAATCCGGCCGTGATTATACTCACCGTGAGGAGGGGTCGGCAATTCAATATGGTTGCTGCTCTTCATGGTATTCGTGAAAGGCAAGGGTTCCGACTACATCCCCTGAAATTCATTCAGCTCGACATTGGAATTTAATAATAGCACACTAGATCGGGAAACCGCTTGACAACTTGCAATATCTTCTGCCCAATAAAGTATATCAGCCGCAAGCTGTCTTCAATTCTGCCGTGGATATGATGACGCGCGCTTGACTTTTAATTTCACTCACCAAATGGAGCTTCGTTATGCAAATACTCATGTTCATGGATATCGTGACTTCACGGAAGATACAGATCTTCGAGGCGTGGTCTCTTGCCTTCCCAGATTTAATCTCGATGCCCTGGCAATAAAGCATTGATGCATTGTTGTTACATCACAACCGCAGCTCCTTGCTTGGGCTGTTATGCAAAAGCTCAGAATGGACGAACGCAAAAGGTGACAGTGTCATACCATGATTCCTGTATGATTGCAGATAATACGACGTATCACCTGTTTCACCCCAAGTTTCATGTTTCGTGTTGAGGTTCAGCAGTTTGATGCCGCTAGTCCACGCCACTTGCCGGTATGATGAACAGCTGTTGCTCCTGATACGGAGTGTCACTGCATGGCGGGTGATTTCTTGTTTTCTTGCTCCTGAAATTTTGTTTGCACCAACCCCGTCCATTACATCGACCATCCCCTCGGCCAAGCAAATCTTCAATCATCCGGACGCAATGTCAGACCGGGTAGAAGAAAAACCAGCTCCTGGATCTAAGAAGTCAAACACAATGGAGAAACGCGATAGGTAAGCTGCATTTACATCGAATCGCGGCGTCGTCACTGACAACGAGTTCTCCAGCTATTTCAACACTCCCACCTTCAAATATCTCGTCGAAGACCAGACATTCTTTGTGCATGCCGGCTTGATGAAACGGTGGTCCACACCGCTCTATTGCTTTATCAGTCTCGATATGAAGGAAAAGGAGCAGGGTTTTGCTGAGCTGAAGGATGTGACTCCTGCAACCTTCGATTGCTTTCTAGAGTGGGCGAGTAAGGGATTTTATACCCCTCCAGAACCGTCCTTGGATCCGAACGCCCAGAAGAAGAGTACCAGCGAGGATTCGGCAGGTTTAGCAGAGCCATGGGCTTCTCTCGGGCGGAAGTTRGATGACGTGTACTTRGAAACCTRGGTAGCCAGAGGAGGTCTCATTGAAGGCGCGAAGAAGGCRGTCAGACAGAAACCGAAGCGCAGCTTATACGAGGATGAAGACTTGTCGAAGATGTTTGCGTCCCCAGTGCGCCAGAAGATGAGAACAAAGTTCTACGACCGTGAGTCGGCAGCTAGACAAGAACCGCCGCCTCGAAAGAATCTCAACGCCAGCGAGGACTACACAGACATCTTTCTCTGCCACGCGCAATTGTATGTCTTCGCCGAGAAGTACGACATCCAGCAGTTGAAGAACCTGGCATTCGAAGAACTCCACGCCGTACTAGCAATATTCGATCTCCACGTGGAGCGGACTGCGGACATTGGGGCGTTGTTTCGCTATGCGTATGGCAACATTCAACGATCACCGGCAGATCCGGAACCTTTGCTTGGGATACTGAAGGATTATTTGGGCTTCGAGATGGATATTCTGATGCAGGACGAGTCTTTCAGAGAGCTTGTGAAGGAGGATATCAACGATATGCTGGAGGACTATATGATGCAGGTCATGATGAGGCTCAAAGCCTGATATGCGCCGTGAGTGAGGAAGATATTCGAGATCTGTATGCATGCTGTCAAGGAGCTGGTGTTTCAATTTGAAGTCGAGTATGTGATATTGCCAGATTGGATGTGAAGCTTCGAAGACATCAAATGAGCTGGAAAGAAGGCCTTTGATATTTGATTATCCTACTCACCCCAAAAGGCATCAGCAAGCTTCACAACACGATAGACCCTAGATGATGATAGCATGGGAGGTGTTTCTGTAATGTTTGCTCCCCTGTCACATTTCGCTTGCCCGCATGAGAGGCGTCATGCCTCACGCGAGCCATCACGTCATTGACGTACGTAAAACATGATAGCTTGAGAGCCGCGCGTTTGTTTGCTTTGGCCGGACTTACCTGCTCTTCATATTACTCATCCCAAACGTCTCCCACATTCTTGCTGAAGTTTGAGATTGGGGCACGTACTCTTGTTAGCCCAAGCCAAGACGTTGGTCAACCGTTTGTAGAAATGGAGGAACGCAATAGGTATTGTGACGCCCACTATGGAGACTAGTCGGACTAATGTGTTGCATATCAGCTACTTTACCTCAGCTCCATCCACCCTCATTGTGGAAGGAGAGACGTTCTATTACCACCCTGGGCTCATCTCACAATTATCCAAGCGACTTGCGTATCTCATCGAGGAAACGGACGGATCAGGGAAGGAGCGAGAACCTTATCTCTACCCTGAAGATCTCAGTGCTGCGACTTTTGATCGCTTCCTGGAGTGGGCGTACCGAGGCTACTACACACAGCCTCCACCTACCACAGACTCAAAGGTCGGAAGAGAAGTGGAAGGGAAGACTGAGCACACCCCAAGAGCTTCCATATCCAAGGACAAGGAGCCGGATATGCCGGTCATCGAAGATGAATTATCACATTCACCAGCAGTGCCGGACATGGATTTGGGCAGTTACGGAGCTAGAAAGAGATCCAAGAAAGGGTCAGCCAAGAAGTTGCTTGGAGGATTCGAAGCGACTACCATTCATCCACCCGAGCCAGCGCCAAGTCAACGGAACAAGTTGAAGAGAGCGTTTTCCAGTCTCAATTTACCTATCCCTGCAACACCGAAGCATGAAACCTCAGCAAGGAAGAACCTCGACGCCGGCGAAGACTACACCAACGTCTTTCTCTGCCACGCAGAGCTGTATGTTTTTGCTGTCCAAAACGAGATTGGAGCATTGGCGGCTCTCGCACTCAACAAGCTTCACGCGGTGCTTGCGGCATTCACGCTGTACCAAGAGCGAACTGGGGATATCATCGCGCTGTTGGGCTATTCTTACGCCAAAACAAAGTCTCCTGATTTGGGAAAGGAGCCTCTGCGAGAGTTGTTAGCAAGTTATGTGGCCTTTGAGATGGACCTGTTGATGCTTGACCAGGGATTTGAGGACCTGATGAAGAACGGCGGCGACATGCTGAGTGACTATATGTCGAGTGTGTTGAAGAGGATCAAGTCTTGATAGATGAGGACTTACGTCACGGGCCAGTGCTGGGAGAGCTTCTTGTCTCGAAACACTGTGGAGGGATGAGGATTCTTTCGTAAGCGCGATCGAAGGACTGGGGCCGTGGTTGGGGAAGCCTGCTGGAGGTTTCATCAGACTCTTTGAAATGCTTTCGGATTAGATCTCGAAACCTTTGCATCGATACTGGTCGCGGTATTGTCTCTGCAATTGACGCTCACAACACATCCAGCTAATGCAGCTGCCGGGCTCTCGGCTCAATGAGTATTGCAGTGCTCGGTGCTACTTATCTCTCATGCAAAATATATTTTCTTTGCTTATTGCTCACGGTGAATGGAAACTGAATATTCTGGGACAGCGTTCTAGGGTGGGAAGCGAGACAATAATCATTCACCCTCTGCCTACTATCTTTCACAGTCTGGAGAATTTGACATCATACTATGGATATGCGTCGGAAAGCTACAGACTTAGTGTCGTCATTCATCACGTGGGCAAAACCCTTTGTTCACGCGTTGTCACAAACGCGTAGTGGTCGGGAAACATAAAAGGGAATTTCCTCTACCACACTCAATCCACATAGTGGGAACTTCCTTTTGTCGTACATCATTGGTCAGGCTCAGAGATACCTCATCTCGATCATACGGCAAGTTTTCCAAGATGGAAGATCGCGAAGGGTAAGAGATGTTCGTGCCAACCAGCTGAAAATTGCTGATCTTATGCAACAGTAGCTTTTTCACGACACAAACCTTCGACTTCCGTGTGGAAGGTCAGCACTTCTATGTTCCAGCTGGTCTCATCTCACGCTTCTCCTCGCCTCTCGACCGTCTCATCTGCCTGGACATGAAAGAGAAGAAACAGGGCTACGCGGTTTTGGAGGATGTGAGTGCTCCAACATTCGATCGCTTCTTGGAGTGGGCTTGCAAAGGCTTCTATACTCCGCCTGGCCCCTCCACCGATCCCAATCACACAAATGGAGAGAATGGCCAAATATCGAAGGGAGCAGACCAGGAGACAGCCCCTACATCAGCATTATTGGTATCAGGCCAATCGAGAGTTTGCGCTGCCCATGATTTTTATGGATACCGCCTGGGTAAGATTTTTGAAAGGAACAACAACATTTGCATAGAATACGATGATGGAAGAGTTGTGGGTGATGACTGGTCCGGTTTGCGACGAAACCTGAGGGAGTCCTTCTTCAGCCGCAAGCCAGATATCCGAGGTGATACCAACTCTGCAACACCCCGCAAGAATCATGAAGCTTCGGAAAATTACACCAACATCTTTCTTTGCCACGCTCAGCTTTATGTCTTTGCAGACGCGCAGGATATCCAGCCTTTGAAGCTGTTGGCACTGGATGAGCTCCATGCTGTTCTTGCGATATTCGAGCTACACCCGGAAAGGACTGGAGACATCGTCGAGCTGTTGCGATACGTATACGTCAACACTGGAGGTCTATCTGAGGGAGCGGAGCCTCTGAGGAAAGTGGTGTCGGATTATGTGGGATTTGAGATGGACGTCTTGATGAACGACTTGGACTTTGCAGCGTCGATGATCCGGGATGGCGGCGACATGCTCCGTGATTACATGTCAAATGTCAGCAAGAGGATCAAAGCTTGATACGGGCGGTCCATACCAGACACTCAGGAGCTAGGATGACGTTCTTACCTTAGTAGGAGACAAAAGCTCCGAACTTTCTCGCTTGCGACTAGAAGGAGGGAGTCGGAGGACCAGGTTTAGCGACATACTACTCCGATGTCTTTCAAGGAAAGAGAGTGGCAAAAGTATGAGATGCAGATAGACAAAGAAACGGAGAATGCCTGTCAGTAGGCAAAGCCCGCCTTTGCCTTGCAATCTTACAAGATCTTGCAAATAGTGTCTTGACGCCAAGTTTCTTCTGTTGCAAGTAACGCGTCAGATCGTGATGGCGTGGACATTCAAATACCATGCCAAGCATCGCTTTCATATGCACCAGACCATTGCAGGCAGACTTGGGGCATCTGATACTTGATGTAGCGCTGAAATGCGAGCGTGACTCAGAAGCTAGGAAGCAGACCCGATTGGAAGCGGCTCACCTATCTTAATCAATCCGCATCCGACACTATCCCTAAAGTATTTTTGAGGGAATACTCTGTGACACGGTGAGATCATCCCCATCTTGCTTCGGGGTTAGGTCAGACAGCCCTTCTGCCTGCTTCTCTTGCTAGTATTGCACATTTCGCGGCTCGGTGCGTTCAGTAGATCTGCAACGTTAGACATAGGGAGAAGAGTATTCGATTGAATTTGCCACACAGTGTCCCCTTAAGCTGTGCTCTTCTACTTGTCCCTCTACATCGTTGCTACTGGCCTGATTCATGCTCATCCCCCTCACCTCAATGACTAGGCATAATGGGTACCTTCTTGATCGTCTCCCTCGCCATCATCTTCCCAAGCCACTCCTTCACAAGCGCAAACCTGTCCGGATCAAAACTCTCCTTGCCAAAGAATCCTCCCGATACGATCGTCTGCCAGGGGAGAAACGCAAGATCCGCAAACGAGAACTTGTCACCCACGAGCCACGGCCCATCACCCGCCCCACCAGACTTCTCCTTCTGCCTCGCCAGCTGTCCTTCTAACACGCCGGTCACCCGACTGATTTCATCCACGTACTTCTTCAGCGCGCTTGGCTGCGGCTCGTGGTGGTATTTGCTGAACCAGACCGCTTGGCCGTAATAAGGCCCCTGCCCGGACGCCTGAAAGAACAACCACTGCTTGGTGTAGTAGTACTCCGGTGTCCCCGGTGCGAAGCTGAGCTTGTGCTCGGTGTCGTAGCGCTCGATGATGTATTCGAGGATGGCGTCGGATTCCCAGAGGGTGATGGCGGTGTTGGGGTCGTAGATTGCGGGGAGGCGACCGTTGGGGTTGATGGCGACGTATTCGGGGCCTTTGACATCGCTCATGGCGACTCTCACAATTTCGTAGGGGAGAGCGAGCTCTTCGAGGACGAAGCCGACTTTGGGAGGGTTGGGACCGCCTTCGCCCCAGACTTTGATCGGTTTTATTGAGGTTGACATTCTCTTAGTCTTGTTGTAATGAAAGTACTCACTCGCTTAAAAGACCCATATAACGATGGGACACGAGAGTAGAAGATGTGGCGGTACAGATTTTGAGTAGGTCTCGATGAACACGACATGCTGGACAACAGCATCTTTTGTACCCCTTTTCAGCCGGACACTCGGTCTTACTGGCAACCCACTCATATTGCCAATTGAATAGTCAAACGCCGAGATTATCAATCGAAGTTACGCGTACCCGCAAATCGCCTGCAGTACTTACAGATCAAGGCTCCAACACTCGGGCTTGTTTCTCCAGTTACGGATATACCTGCTGATGGTCAAATCCATTGATCCCACGGATCCTCGGATGCCCTAAACCCGTCTCGGCACCGGAATAGCTCAACTTCCGTCGGCTGAGTATCACCTGATTCGGTCTAGCTTGCTCGTTGTGGCTGACCAATCCGATTACTCGTATGACTTCACGGTTCCCAAAACGGAGTATCTCACCACTTTCCAGGAACACCTTGCTGCGGGACAGAGTGATGTTTCGTTTGGGAGCTGAGCGAGACTGGCTTGAGCAAGCGACTTGATCAGAGCGAGATCCCCGTCTATTCGGCCCCTTGGAACAGCAATGGGCCCTATGAGTAGTGGTACCGCGTGCAAGACATGCAAGCTCCGACGAATCAAGGCAAGCATACCAAAACCCTTCAGAAACTTCAAGAAAATCGATGAGCTCATGCTGTTTCTGTAAACCAGTGTGACGGAGCTCGGCCGATCTGTCAGCGCTGCACTAAATCTCGACGGATCTGCCTCGACAGCAACGTCACCAACCCTCGCGTGACTTTTGCCTTTCACGTCGAGAATCGGTTCGCGAGCGGCAAGGCCAAGCGGCCGAGGGGTCCGCGCTCCAGTCTGGCCATCTTGCGTGGTAGCCCGCAGATCGACCTGCAGACGCGCGCGTTGGGATACTACCTGCAATGCCACATCCAGACATTGCCGGACCTACCCAGCGCGGCGGGCGAGGGCACGCTCTCCGGCTCTGTCGCTGCATGGGATCGTTCCGGCAAGACGTGCGAGATGGTCGACCTCGCGCTTTCCTCGCTGGCTTTAGCTGTCTTCTCGCGGACCCATCATCATTCGCAAGCTGCTGTGCAGGCTGCGTCGAGGTACTCCCGCCTCCTGCATATGGCGCGCAGGCGCATTGCACAGGCGGGCAGTCTCGATAGACCGATCGAACGAGACTTCGAGGCTTACTTGGTCGCCGTCTCGCTCATGGCTCGGTATGAAAGTTCAGTGTACTGCTGGTCTTCCAAGTCACCCCCGTCGTTCTCCCACTACGATGGAGCCACAGCGATATTGAAGCTCTGGCATGACAGCCTTGGATCTACTTGCCCGACGACTTCAATCATCAGGAACACGAGACGAGGGCTGATCAAACTGTTCATGCTTCGAAGGCTACCCCTGCCGGAATGGATGCTCGACGGCGCTAAGTTCGGTGAAGCAAACGACGACCTCGAACGCGATCGGATCATCGCCCGGCTCGTCAATCTCAACGCCGCCGTCTCTGCACTGTTCTCTTCCCAAGCGGATCACGACCCCGATGTCGAGGACGATGTCGAGGACCTCCAAATGATCAACGATCTGGAGGCCGAAGCCCGCAGCCTCGACGACGCTCTGCAAGACCGTGCAGCGCACTTCCCTCCAGAATGGTCCTACCAGCAGATAAAAGCATCTCCGGATTCCCTTACCCGCAACATCTCCTACTCCCCCACCACCCAGTACACGTTCTCCGCACCCAGCCACGCCGCCATTTGGTCCCAACACTTCGCCTACCGTCTCCTCCTGAGCACCATCCACCTTTCACTACTCGCGCTACGGCCCCGCCCCGATCCCTTCATAGGCTCGACGCACTACCACGCGCAGCTCGAGCACACCATCCACTCCCACCGAATGGCGGACAGTCTCGCGGCCAGCCTCCCCTCATGCTGGGCTGGATGTGTTCAGATGCCTCTCACCACCGCGACAGCTCTCAGCGTTATCAGGCACGGAACCGCCAACCCCTCGCAAGCCAGCTTGGCCATCTGGCCGCTCTCCATCGCATGCAACATCGCAGAGCCGATGGTAGACGGCAAGCAGCAGCGATGGTTCCGGGAGCGGCTCGCCTGGCTAGGGAAAGTGACGGGGGCGGGGATCTTGGAGCGGCACGCGTCGGCGGGCTTGTGATGACCTGTAAGTCTGATGGAGTCTTGTCTCGAGCGCTCCAACGCAGATCTTGCACCCAAAAGACCACTCCCCTTGTCTTTTTTGCGTGACTATATTGCTCGATCCTCGACGGATGCATAGTACGATCTGAGGTGGTGCAAGTGTCTTTGATTGGCTTGTCTCAGGGCCCCTGGCTCGCGAGGAACCTCGATGGCGTTGGTGGTCTTTACTTAAGCGTCGATGACTTCAATGGGCGCGTCGACTTCACCAGCGGCACCAACCAAGGCTGAAACCCCCCCCCCCCAAACCAAAACGGGGAGACTCGGATTCGTCTATCTATAGCCATATACAACACCACCCAAATCGAGCTGATTGGCCGATGATGAGACGGCGAACCTGATCATCTGCCCGAGAGGACCCATACCACTACCCCTATTCTCCCACATCAGATCGGGGCCCGCAGCGAGGGGTCTCAATCCAGCCAATGAGCTGGTAGCTGAACTACTCCCTTCACTCCTCGGAGGCTTCACGCCCACTTCAAAACTAGATTTTGGATCTCAGCTTGACATGGTTTCTTGGTCAAGGAAATCCTGCCTGATGATGGTATGGATCGAATGTTCAAAAACTGCAGCGTTTCAAGGATTTTGTACGTGGTATCGATTCACCAAAATCATCAGCAGCCCGATCGCCGTGGTCATTGTCTCGGGAAGGGCAAAGAAGAAGAAGAAGAAGCGTGGTGGAAGCGCAGAGTATGGACGGTGTGGCTGCTCCAGACCAGCGAGATGATTGCGATGGATTTGTTTTCAAACAAGCTATGTGTTGGTGGATCTCCCAACACGAGAAGGTGCCTGCAATGTAAATATATACATTGTCAACGCTAGAGCCATGTCAGCTTTATTATCAAAAACAAGATAAGGCCGGATGGAAAGATTACTTACCCACGGAAGCAAATTCGCCGGAAAAGGTGCGTGTGATTGCCTGGAGCAGTGGTTGATTCCTCCTATACAAAGCGTAGAGAAGCCGGCGCTTCAATCTCTGCCTCGCCATCATTCGAAATTCCGGAATCGGAGGGGATTGAGCGAGCCAAACATCATTTACTTTAGACATTCCTCCTCCTCACCCCTCCTCCATGAAAAACCACGGCTTCCTGCCCCCATACTCCTCCCCCGGCCACCGCATCGGCACCGGCACCCGTCCCTCAAACACCTCCAACCCCTCCCCCCTTCCCGCCTTCTCCGTCGTCCCTCCCTCCTCCCCTTCCCCCTGCTGCTGCTCCAGCACCACCGGCACCACAACGCCACACTCCCAATTCCTCGCATTCAGCTTCATCTCCTTCGTCACCTTATCTTTCACCAACTTATTCCCCCACGCGCTCTCGGAGCAATTCGCGCTGCCGACGTAGGCCCACGCCTTCTCCGCGTCGCCATGCGGGCGCACGTAGATGATCTTGTTGTGCATCAGACAGCCGGGCCTCACGCTCTGGCAATCTCTTATCACGTCTTTGGGGAACCGCTCGTTGGTCCAGTAGGAACGTTGCATGCAGATGGTCCCTGCGGAGCGCGCGGTGGAGGAGCGGACGGTGGCGTGGGTGGGGAAGTAGAGCCGGAAATGGGATTGGATTTGTTTTGTTGCGTCGGGGTTGGTCGACGTTGATGAGGAGGCGGAGGCTTTCCTGCCCTGGCACGCGGTGTAGATCCGGGTGAGGAAATCGATGTTCAGGGACCCGACGGAGGAGGTGATGAAGTCCAATGAGATTGGCGATGTGGTGTTGAGGCCGAGGCGACTGATCGCGGTGGCTAGGCCGGGCCAACCCGTGGTGTTGTAGGCGGCGCTGCCGATGTGGGCGCCGCCGATGGTGTGGACGAAGGCGTACGGGCGCGTGGCGGCGAAGTCGAATAAGCGTAGACTGCCGATGATGGAGGCGGGGAGGGATTGCGCGGTGAGGAAGCGGGTGAGGTCTTTGGCGAAGGGCGGCAAGTCTTCCTCGTCGACGCGCTGGCGGGGGTAGAAGCGCGGGAGGTCGATGAGGAAGACGGAATTTTCCATCGCGCCGGTCTCGCCCCAGTCATATCTCACCAGGTTGGCGGTGGGGATGGCGATGCGGAGGTAGTTGACGTGGCTGAGCAGCATGAGTTTGGAGTGCATGCAGTGGATTTGGCCGTCCATGGAAGGGAAGCAGAATTGGATGGTGCGATTCTCCATGGATGATACCGCTGCTCGGGCGCGGTCCTTTGAATTTTCGTCTTGGGCTTGCATCACTAGCCCAACTTGCGTCTCTGGGCGCAGCTTGGAGAGGACCCACGGAAGGTCCCATTGGTAGGAGGAGAGGAGGGCAACGTCGAGATCTTCGGCCTGGAGGACTTCTTCTAGCTTTATGTCGTCTCCTGCTCTTGCATGGCCGGCTACCCAGGTCTTCTTCACGGCGCCATGAGGATACTGGAGGGTAGCAGGATTCGATGGAGGAGCCGTATCAGTAGAAGCTGTCTGTATGGTTGATGTCGTGCTGGATGATACCTTCACATTTTTCTTGGCCGGAGGAGAAGCTGGACCCGGGTCTGTCGCTTTTCTCTTTCGTGCCAGGCGCTCCTCTTCCATTTTCTTGCGGTCGAGGCCCGCCATCCCCAAGATTCCAGGCGTAGAGGTCGATGAGCCAGAGGTGTCGTGGTAGACTACTGTCTTTCGCGCCTCATCGTTGTGGATCGTCACTGAGGACGGGGGTTGAGAGGGCTTTTTCTGGCCTGAGAGGATTTTCTCGTCATCGGCATCTAGATCAATGATTTCTGCACCAGACTTCAGGATTGGATCTGCTTCGCCCAGAGACAAGGCGATTGCCCGTGCCATATCTGGATCATCGGCGTCGGCCATTATCTTTCCAGCCTTGAACGCTTCGTCAATGGGCGTCGATCGTAGCTTTCCACGGATGGATGGAAGATGAATGTGGGAAGGGATACGGAGTGAAGAATCTCGTGACAGCCCCAAACGCCGATCTTCGTTGCGACATTGCGATGACTGTGCGGTGATGAGAGTATGAGACTTGGTTCCTGCGCCGGCCAGCTAAAACGTTGTAAATATGACGTCACTGTTTACCGAAAGACGCGCTAAAACTTGCCTTTGCAGGGCTTGAACTGAGGCCTCCAATCAGATTCCTTCCTTCTCTCCTCGCTTAATCTTCGAGGTGCGAACACCAGATGCATCTCCATGATTCCAGAAGAGGGACTCCGCCTCTACCATTTACTCCAGGCTATCCTCATCACCTCTCCTAGCGGAAAATCCACTCTCTCTTCATCCCAGAAGCAATACCCGACCATTCTATGCAGACTTCTGTCCTGGGCGATTTCCCCTCTATACTTGACCTCCGGTCGCCTCTCCACCTTAAAACCAAAGTTCCTCTCCCGCCGAGCCTCCGAGGGCTGATACCTTGGTTGCTTTAGCAGATCCGGATGTTGGAAGTCGTAGTATGGTAGGAAGTAGTTCGCATCACATGGATCCACCTCTTCGAGCCCTGTGCCTGCATAGTCCACCAATCTCTCCGCGTAGCTTGCAGCCAGTGGAGAGATATCTTCTAGTGCACCGCAGAAGACCGGCTGCAGGAGCGGCAAACCCCGCTGCCGTGACACTGTTGGTTGGACGCTCGGATCAGTCGAGTGGTGAATCGGACGGGTGCGAGTGAGTGCGTTGACAAGCAATACGTATACGCACTTGCACTCCTCCGCTTCCACGCTGGTGAACCTGGTCCAGAAATATTCCTCCGATCGGGGACGCGCTTCCCAGTCGCGATCGGAGACCAGCGCATCAGTGGCTCTTGGCTGATGGAAGAATTGCGTGTAGAGTTGAAAGCGGAGGAGTGCTCGTCGGAGACGAAAAGCTTCGCCCTGAGAAAGACTCCATCGTCTGTTGGAGGGAAAGTTCGACAGAAAGAGCGTGGAGCAGAAGACGGTAAAGAATTCAATGGCTTCCGTCACGCAGGCGAGCTTGTGGACTATCTCAACAGTTGGCGGTAAACCGATCAGGAGAGTTTCGGGGCTCACCTCCTCCAGTAGATCAAGCAGGAGATCGCGCGGATCTACCCATCCCCTGATCTCAGCTAGCACTGCCGCGTAAGCATATTCCCGGAGCTCTGCTGTCCAGGAGGTGGGGAAAAGGGATGGAATAAGGCCATGAAAGCGATTTTCCAATACTGTTCCGAGCAAGTCGGGTAAGGCTCGCGCCAGCCTGCTAACAGTCTGGAGGTCGTCCACTTGTTCAAAGATGTTCAGCAGGATTTCATTGGGTAGGTAGTACCCCAGAGACTGTGACATGGTCGCTGAGGGATATGTGGGATGTTGGACGGGAATATCATGGTAAAATAGATAAAAGTTCGTCCTCTGTGACTACCAAGAAGCTCGGTGGCTTGAGTGGCTTGACATGTGATTCACTTGTAAGTAACTTTCTGAGGCGTTCCCTATTCCCAATAAGCTCTCGGGACGTTTCAAGTAATATCAATCCTACGCTTCGAATCATGGAAATCATTTGCAGACCCGAGCCATTTGATTCTGTTCAGAATTTCGCGATCCTGCATCGTATGAACCAATTCGGATCCTACTTTTCACCTTAGAGCGCATTCTGGACTTAGCGTTCTACCCAGTAATTAACATTTTCTTCTCAAAGCATAAAGGTCATAGAGCAAAAAAGCCCAACCTGCATCGAGGGGGAACATCAATTGTGCGAGTCTTTCAATGAGCCAGTCTTCTGTCGTGCGCCTCGGAAAAGCCGCTGGCGAGGCAGAAGGGGGAGTGTGATAGCGCCGGTGGGAGAATGACAGGGGCAGGTAATGGCGAGGAAAACAATCATTCGCATCCATTGCGCCTCCGTTTTAAAGTGAAGGTGAGTAGAACTGGCCTCGAAGCAAGGCTCGTGGAGCCGACTTTGCGAAGTAATGAGACTCAAGTTTCAATTATCAAAAAGAAATACAGCAGGCTCGACAGAGTTTGCTGCGCTGCGAGGGTTTTCAAAACATTGTCAACCGCACCGTACAAGATTGACTCTGAACTTTCGTGAGGCAAACAAAGATCACATCCACTTACTGTCAAGAACCAATTGCTACCCTAACCTCCCCAGCAAAGAATTCCCCACCCCCTCAATGCTCTCCTCAAAGGCCTCAAACGTCTTCGCCGACCAATCCGCCTCCTTACGGGGCACCGCATCCTCCCCACTAAAAGCCAGGTACAGCACATCCCTCCCATCATGTCCATTATCCCCCGTGATCCCCTCCCCAAAACACTCCGTCGCCAGCGCAATACTCGCCTCGCCCACCAGCGGCGGTCCATCATCTCCATTCGTATCTCCCCACACCCCATACACCAGCTTCTCCCCACACACCACAGCGACCACACTCAACGGCTGGATGCCGTATTTCCTCGGATCAAACGTGGGACTGTAATTCCCCTCGTTGCCCAACACGACGTAGGGAACGATGTTCGCGTCCAGGTCATCCACTTGCCCGTCCGAGTACCGGTTCACGTAGGATTTCCACCGGGTCTCGGATTGCGTGTCGGTGCTGGACCCGCAGCGGCCGTCGTCGCGGGAGGAGCGGGCGCCGTCGCAGTCGATGTCCATGTTTGCGAGGCCCGAAGGGGAGGAGATGTAGATTGCGGTGCCATTGCCGGAGCCGAGGGGGTGGCGGCAGTATGAGAAGTCTGTGGGATCGCGGAGAGGGGGGGATTGATCAGGACGTGAGAATCAAGGTGGGTGATGTGATAGGAAGGCGGGGATGCAGGAGAAAAGAGAGGGCGGATGCATGTATACCCTTGGGACCATCCTCCTCGTCTTGGAACCCTCCTTGAAGGAGATTGGAGCCGCTACAGCGGCCGGACTTGACGCTGTCGTAGAAGGCGCGGAGCTTGGGCGGGACTTGGCGGGACAAAATTCCGGGGATCAGGATGAGGATCGGAGAAAGACGGGAGAGATGCATAGCTTGATGCTGCCATAGAAATGTACGCAAAGCTAGGGTGCCTTTTTCGTACCCACGGGTTCGTTGAAAGGAAAGAGGAAGTGATGGACGGACTGGCGAGGCAAGCAAATGTTCTTCGTGGGCTTTGAGGAGCATACTCTTATATTCCTTGGTGTGGAGCTTGGTGACGTCTGGCCCCCATCGCGGACGACTCGGTTCTTACTCAGCGGTAGCGAGGAATGATGCCGACGCCGCATACTAGGGCAGCGGGGGAAGCGAGTCAAATTCTTTGGTTGAGAGAAGCGAAGCGGTCTGTCATTGCTAAAGCGGGGTCCGATGGAAAATTCGTTGCAGAAAAAAAATTGGAGCGGAGGGTCCTTGCCCTTTCGCAGTATCTTGTGGCTCCAATTATTCGGGTCATTGGATGTTCGGGCCAGGCGCCGCAGGCAGTGGAGACTGACAATGCATCAAGGTCGTGATACAATAAGCAAGGCTTGCTCTCTCTCCAGAGCAGGGCCTCATGCCTTCTAAGCTTAATGAAGTCTACCTATAAAGAGAAAGGAGAAAGTAGAGATGTTGAAGAATGACATTGTTGTGGTTCGGTCACGCATTAAAAGCGAAATAGCGGATTATCCGGCCCAGACCCTTCTCAGCAAGGCGCCCGCTAATCTGCGTAAGCATATGCACGGATGGTGAGCCCGCATGCAACGCTGGAGGAAGAAGTAATCTTAAAGCGGTCAAACCCCTGCCATTCAGCGTCAGATACGGCGGGCTCACCCAAATCGGTAGAAGCCACTGCAGATGCGCCTCTTTCGCAACACGTCAGCGACGTTCGGGTAGAACTTCTGCTCTTCGGCGTCGAATGCGGGTGCAGGCACGACAGGTGAGCGAGGACTGAGGCCCCCAATCGGATTGCATCCGTTCTCTAGACTCAATCGCAATGCGGACACCTGTCGATTGCACGTACGACGCTTGGAGAACGAGAAGGCCACTTTTGGTAGTGACTTGCTGTACAGCGTCGAATGCGCGCAGTAAGATAGGTGACGACTTGCATCTACTTGCATTGATCCGAAGCAGGAACCTATTCTGGGAAGTCGTTAATCCCGCACAACTGCCAAAACCACGTCATCGAGCCTTTGATTGCTTGATTCTTAGAGAAAACGCTGAAATGTATAAACCATTGATATCGATGACTTTGCCACCTTGACGAAAATGACTCGGGGTCAACCGCGCGCACCCCCCAAAGCCGCATGAGAAAGATCGCCTCGCCAAACTACACCGCCATCTAGAGTCTTTCTCTTCAGTACCCTATCTGCGACGAATATCCGAAAGGCCACACTATGAAACCAATGAAAAGGTCATCCTTCCACCGAAATTTCCTACTACAATCGGATTGCTTGTGACCTGCGGGAGACATGTCAGCAATATCCATCGCAATTCTCTTCCAGCCTGGTGATTCTGTTGCGACTCGGCTCGTTTTACGAATCTGACACAGCCCTGCGTGGCTTGTTTCAACATGTCGGACCCCTGACTTATCACCCACATCATCATTGATCACACCAATTACCTTTCTAGATTGTCGATAGCTGAGGCTTAGCGACATTAGCTCTCGGTCGCTGCCACATTTACCCTTGTTCTCGGATTGGTCGTTCCGCCGTCCGCTCGAAGATGTGGTGGCATGACTGTCCCTCTCCAACATTCAAAGGGCTGACCTCAAGCTGAGAAATATTATTTACAAGGCTGCCCTTTGTCATGAAGATGGAGCTCTGCTGCGTTTTCTGTGGCCGTCATGGCCGACAACCCCTTTCAAGCACCCTATCAAGCACCCTTTCGCGCACCCTTTTTGCGCCACCCAGATAGCGACGATTCCAATCGAACTCAGACCGATACCTTTCAATTCGAGGAAAAGCAACTACACCCTCATCCCCATCCGCCTCGTATGTGAAGTTTGTCGACCCTAATGTTTTTGACCTTTCATTGATCTCAGCTCACAGAGGGGTCTTTCGCGAGGGAATTCAGCGCAGGCAAGCAAGCATGGCGCTTGTTTGGAGAGCAAGCTCCACGGCTCGTCATTACGTGGGTCACTGTCGCGTTGATGATCGTTTGTCTGAAAGTCTACCAACGTGACGGTAATGTCAGCCATCATTACAAGATCCTCTTCAATACCATCATCACCGTGCTCAGTCTGATCCTCGGTCTGAACTTCCTCGAGGTCCTGAAAGATATGGCCAAAGTGCTTCGATGGCGTATCTTGGCAGCACAACCCGTCACCGTCCGTGAAGCCGATCTGATACTCGGTGGTGACAGCCTGGAAAAGCTGTTTCAATTGTTGTGGGAATCGCGCAACAAGTTCTGGCGTGGGAAGTTCAAGTGGCCAAAAAACATACTCCTCATGGGCTGCACCTTCTGGATCGGCCTCAACTTCCTCGCTCAAGCCTCCATTGCATTGATTGGCCTCAACTATTCCATGGACAGCGGCAGCAATAGTAACGATACCTATTTCAGACCGGGGACTGTCCTGGCAGCAAAGCTGGATTGCCTATACGACGATGGCAATTGTCCTTCTGGAGCACCCGAGGCGAATATGACTCTCGCTCATACGTATGGTGAGATGACCCGGGGCCGCACCGTCTGTTCGTATGCCTCAGATGCCAACATCACCGCCGCTAGCCAGCTCTGCTACTATTTCTCCCGCACCGACGGCCAAGAATTTGCCTACCGCTTCTCAGAATCCAATCCAAAGGATAACACGAACGCCTACCCCCATCTCACGAATCGCAACATCCGATCTACTGCAGGCGATTGCGTCGAGCATGCCCTCGACACTACCTCCCCACCAAAATTCATAGATACCCCCGACGGTCAAAATGAAGCGCAGGTCTGGTCTTTTGGCCCTCCTGTCTCCACTAACACTCCAACGTATAACTCCACCATCACCATCCCCCGGCCGTACGCAGCCTTCGACAGCACCACCTACATCTACAACGGCACCTCCCCACCCGACCTCACCAACGCCACCGAGGGGATTGAATGCGGTGCGCGCTGCCTCCGCATCTACGCCTTCCGCTCTCGCGGTGTCCGATCCAACCGCACCTCCGCCCTCTTCTCCTGCCCCATCACCTTATCGACCGTCTACAACCAAACCTCCCCAGCGCAAGACATCCCCGACGCCATCGCACGCCTTGCAGCCTCCTCCATCGCCCTGTCGGGTCGTTACACAAACCCCGACGCCTCCTCCCCCAACACTAAATACTGGCAGCAATACCAACTCTATCCCTGGGGATCTTACTGGGAAGCCGCCGAGCTCGACGCACGGGGGATAGGCGTGCTGATGGCGCGATTTGCCATGGGGAGTATAGCGGGGATAGTGGAGTCGAACCCCAAGGTCGAGCGGCAGGGGTTGGTGCCGCTGGTGGGCTACAAGCTGAGCGTGCACTGGAACTTCATGATCCCACTACTCTGCATCATCGTGGGCAGTCACGCCATCCTCATGCTGGGGATCCTGTTCGTCAGCAGGAAGATCGTCGTGGTGGACGACTCCTTCTTCTGCGTCAGCCGGTTGGTGGCACCCCTGATGGCGCAGCTCGGCGGCAACATCATCAACGGTGGCGGCACGGGCGAGTCGCTGATCAGCCTCACCAGCCCACGGGCCGCGCAAAAGGGCGCCGTGGGCGGCAGCCTGCTCGATCGCAAGGAGGTTGCCGAGGCGATCCAGGGCGGCCCCGCGAGGCAGGCGAGGAAGGACGACGGGGACGAGAGAAATATCGAGCATATAGTCTACGGGATCGCGAACTCGAGGGGCCATAGCAAGGACAATCGGATCAGTCGGCGGAGCAGTGGGGGGGAGATGAAGACGTTGGTTTTGGGCGAGGATGTGAGCGTGATTGGGGATTTGAAGTTTCAGCGGTTTCCGGGGGGTTGGTACGCTTGAAAAATGGGCTTGATTGAATTGGGCGTGGTACTTGAGCCTTTACGTTATTACAGCGAATCAGATCGTCATAATCAAGAAAGATTCTCTGGCTTAACGGTCGCACTGCACCAACATTCATGGAAGAAATGACCGCAGCTGGGCCTATGATGTAACCTCCGCGAAAGCCATGAGCTCGAGACCCGGCGACGGTTCCGATTGGGGGCCGCAATGCTAGGACTTGCTGCTTGCGCATCCGACCCTGGAAAGGTTCGTTGGACGATGTAGAATGATATTGGTATGGGATGTGCTCTATGCGATGAAAAGCAAACAAATCAATTTCCATGTTGGAACATAGTGTATCAAAGCTTCATAATTCATTAATTCGGTGACCGAAATCGTTGACTGGCTTGGAAAGACGGCAATATAAATGATGCTAGGGTTTGCACAACATCAATCCTTATCAAGCTTGATGGTGCTCTTGTTCCGACTTCTCACGTCTCTGCCGATCCTTGCGTTTCTCATGATAGTGAAAGGCGTACCAGACGACAAACGTGACGAGCATGAAAGGCAGACTGATTGCGAAGTATATCCGTAGAGCGCTGGAGTGGTAAGTCCTGTCCTCACCCCGTGAATTCCAGTGTACAATGTCCGTGGACATGAGCGTCTGCGTTGTGAAATGGAAGGTGTCAGCCGATGAGCTTCATTGTGGCTCCGATGCAAGACTTGCAGACGTGATGTTTTCTGTTCTCGCGAGCACAGAGTCACATCTCAGCATCACATGCCGGAATATGAGATGTAAGAAAAGCGGATCCGAAAATTGTGGTGGCAATAGTTGTTACCGTCAGGACTTGCCCACCAAATGTTCGGACCAGGTAGTGAGCGCCCCCTAAGTGAACGAGGAACAAGCAACATACGGATACGAAGGTTCCAGGCAAAAAGAAGAGAGTGACTAGAGTGATGATTCTCATGGACACTGTTTCTGTCTTTGTTTTGTAGGCGATGTCGCCCATGTCGCGCGTCATGAGTTCCATGTTTTTGGTGGACCGTCTGGCCTGTTCTGCGATGCGCTGATTCGCTTTGACAGTTTTGAATTCGAGATGGCCATGAAGCTAGAAGTGAGCGGGAGTCAACGATTGGGCCTCAAATGCTATTTTACATTGCTCGCAATCCTAGCCTGGGAAGGAGCAGACTAACCAGTGCTCTCCTGTCAGCTAATAGTTGCATGAGCGATTCTGCACGGATWACAAGCAGCTTGATGCGATTAACAATCCCTTCGACTCGACGCTCGAACTGTATCATTCCTTTTCTACAGCGCTCTTTAAGCAATTGGGGCATATCTTCGTACTGCATGATGCTGACATAATAATGTCGAAGCTGTGATATGATGTTTGAATTGAGATTCAGTATCAATCTCGCCTCAGAGGCCTTTTCTTCGAACTCTTGAATGTCTTGCAGATCTCTGAAAGTATAAATTCGTTGACCATATTCGTCTCGGGGAAACGATGGAGTCTCAGCCTTCTGTGGCTGCATCTCAAAGGTTCCAGGAGGTAGAGGTTGCATATTTCCATGACGATTCTTGACCGTCTTCAATGGAGAGGATGGCTCTGTTTCTGGGATACTAGGCACCATTGTTTCTGTTCTTTTCCGGCTGAAGAATGTTGGTCGAAGAGTGTCTCGCCACGACATTTGCGAGATATCTGATCTTTGGGTGTTGCTGCGCACAGGGCCGTTGACAAATTCGAAGTCGTCCATCTGGTTGTTGTCGGGGATGTCAGCCTTCGTCGAAACTGTGCTTCTTGTAAGGTTTTGAACGCGATGTTCAAGATCCCTTAGATAGGAATGACCATTCTCTGTTGAAAGTTCGCAGAACATAGTGTGGGTTGCTAAGGCGGCAGCAAATGCCTGGTCAAGCGTTTGGTAGCTCCTCATGATGGCGGGACCTCTTTCACTTGTGGCAAGTTTGAGACGATTCTCCATCAAGTCATTGCCTTTTATCACAACCCACGTGGATCTCACATTCATAATATCGAACGAATGATGAACTGCACATTGACGGATTGACCATGGCCAGCTTTGGTTGTCCGATCTTTCTATGGATCTGATATTGTAGCAGACGCTGATATCTGATCCTGACCAGCCCAGCTCGACGATCTGTTTGCCATTTTCAATCCCCTCTAGGCGAGTCCGTTCCTCGAAGTTGCTGTAATAGGGATCTTCGGGATACTCCTGTTGACCAAATGGAAGAAGATATTCTAGAAATACTGGCATCACATCAAGGTATGTGAAAGTAATGAGCAACATCTCCCGTGTTGTCTTCAGGTACGACCTCGAATGGTATGAATTGATGTAGCTGCAATTGATTGTTAGCGCAGAACTGGAGTCGAAGACCCTTGACTCACACATATCGACATCGAGGGTCAAACTCTCCAGCGTCTGCTGCTTCTCCAAGGTGGAAGGCAAGTCTAGGAACACTGGAGGCTGTGTAATTTGAGAACGCTTAGTTTATGTTAGAGGTAATTCCACCGATTTGATTGGATGATTGAAGACCCACCTTTCCCGCTAAATCTTAGATACCGAAAGTATATAAGGGCGTCTTCAGCATTACAGAATAGCCGTTGCTCATCCTGGTCAAATCTTTGTTGMAGATCAGACACCCTGTATTCGATATCACAGGCTTGGTCTGATTCCTGAGGAAAATGTTCCGCATCTTGGAGCAGATCAGCAACCACGGAGGGGAGCCTCATTGCGACTTTCAAAGATATGGATGCTTTTCAAGAATTGTTTGATAGTAAGCGGACATTGTGGGGTCGACACAACGTTTATAACGGACGAGCTTTGCCACAGAATCAGGCATGCCGAATGATGATTTCATTTAATAATGCTGGGCTAAGCCTCCTACTGCACTTCTCTGGAACCCCGCCAGTAAACCCACCAGTAAAACACCTCAGGCCAAAAAGCTACTGCCGAACCACCCTGAAATTGGCTCTGCTCATTAGTCCCTCACTTCTCAGTACCAGTACTCATGTTCAAGAATGGCACAGCATGCATTCATCTGGGCGCCCGCCTTGCATAGAGCTCGGTYTTTTCTGCCTGTTGCGACTTTAGGTTGGCTACATGATGTATTTCGATGAGCGAAAAGCACCTGCGTAAGCTTTCTTGGTATCCAAAGCCTGTACACGTCCAGATAGCGCTGCTCAACGTCAGTGACCAAGCTTCGCAGGTTCTTCGGAGAAATTGTTACAGATGAGACTTACCTGAACGTAAATGTCGGTGAACTCGTACCCTGGGAACTTCTCCGCAAGCCAATCCCTGATTTTGACCGAGCTCAAACGGTAGTGAGGGACCTCATCATAGACCCAGGAACCCATGGCTGAATGAAGACTGCGCAACAGCGGACCGTACTTTGACTCCGACACGTGAGATATGATCTATTGCGGTTCAACAGATGCAATTGGTGGCTTAGCAGCGAAGCTGGAATGCTCTTGCTGAAGGATGCGGATTATGCCCTGCGGGAGGACCTGGCAAGAAGGAAACAGTGAGGGGGTGGCGTGCCGCCAGTCTGCTCTTAAGGATTGATCCATGGGCTACTTGTGGAAACCAAATCTGGATTTTGAGCCGCAGAAAAGTGACAACTTTTCGTGCAGACGCATGGAACCAAAGGGCTGCACATTAGATTGGTCCGTGAGGGGGAATGCAAGAGTAGTACCGTTGGAGTCGCAGATTGTAGCTGTGAGTGGCCGAGATTGAGGGGCTGTGATCCTGTTCAGTACCGAGATCTCATCGTGAGTGCCAATGTCGATTGCGAGAGAGCCTAAGTCTTGCAGTCGAGACTAACTCCTATCGTGAAGGTGGTAAGCCAAGAGAATGAATCCGAAGTGTAAATAAGTTGTGCGATTTTCCTGGATACAAGAAGGTTTTGAGGCCCGATGGGCCGAGCCTTTATTATTGCTTGAACATCTATGCTAAAAGGGATGCCTATCTACGATAGAGGCACTTGACTCGGCGCATTGATAAAATGCCTCACATCCGCGCTTCAAATAGTAAGGCTCTGGTTTCATTTGCGCGTGGTCCAAGGGGGGCTTGGAGAATCTACTTCGCAAGGCCTTGTGGGTATTAGCCTACGACTGGTTCGACCTCCATCTGCGACAGGCTCAAGCTTGGAACTCCATTTTTATTCTGTGGGGGTCGAAGGCCGTCGATGCAATGGAGAATCACGATTGATCCGTCAGGCGAGACTCCCTTGGTCTTAAAGCAAAAGCAAGCTAGCCCGGAGTCTAGCTCGAGTCTTCTGGCTAATGTCATTGGGCATCGAAACAGGATGACTTCTGCATTCGGCCGACTTCGGTGAGGCCTTTAGGTACATCGGGTTGAGATCGAACAACCCAAAGGGCTGTGTCCTGCAGGTTCTTACTGCTGCGTGGGGCGCAAGATCTGCCCCGCCGGGTATCCTACTTCTACCCTCGTTGTTTGTGAATTTTTGTCAGCATCGTCCCATACCACCTCTTGCCCATCGCACGCCCATTTTTTAACTCCAGAACAGTTATCATCCTCTTTTGGATATTTTGTCCTGCTTCTACTTGATCATGCGGGCATTATTTGTACCTTGGCAATGTCTGAGATATCATTTGAAGCTCAAAGACCTTGTCAAGAATTCCTTGAGTGGAAGGAAAGAACATGGCGGCAGGGCAGTCGCGGTCCCAGTGGCGATCCCGTGTCTGACGATACGTGCGATCTTCGTTACCGATATGTCTCCAGGAGTCAGCTGAGGGAGGAGTTCACGAAGCCTAAATTACAACAACTCCTGGATGCCGTATTTGCTAAGTCTAACAAGGATGCCCCCGACGCCGACACCATTCTCCATGACTACCTGAGGCCATTCCTCATACTTGTGGCACTAGGACGGGGACGTCAGATACTGAACTTCCTGAAGCAGGCGGGTCTACAAGACAATTGTCTTCCCTTCCTGGCGCCGCCTCACAAGTTTCCCAAGTCCGTGGACGGTTTTGATCTATTTGCTGCTTTCTGCAAGCTGCAATGGCGATTTTGTCCCGTCGAACTCAAATTCAACATGCGCCTAGAGCTTTGCTCGGACCACATCCTGCCTCTCCAATATGAGAAAAGGCTGGCGGCAGGTGGCAGTGCTGTCACCTACAAAGTGAAGGTGGACGCCGAATACAACAAGCTAGAACATCCTAATCGGCGCAGTTGGGTAAGGCATGGTTCCTGCCTAAGCCTTTTTCTTCTAACAGAGTACAAGGACACCCTCGACGAGAACAGGAATATATACGTCATCAAGTCTTACCAGACCGACGAAGCGCAAGATTACTATGACAATGAATGCAGCGGGTTCCGCAAGCTCAATAATGCCACGGTCTCCAAGGACATTATCGGCTTCTACGGCAACTTCACTTGGGACAATTCATACAACGTCATATTGGAGTACGCAGACCGAGGTACACTCGAGGATTACATGAGAACAACTGATCGTCCATCACTCGTCAAGGGGTTTGAACAAGTCTGGCGCAGCTACTTGTGCATTGTGAATGGGCTGGCAACGATACATGGGAAGAGGGGGACACCAGGCAAGAAGGAGCTTTTGCTTGGGTAAGTCAAGAATTACAAGACCAACATCCCAGGAAGATTTTGACACTGTCAGGTGGCACCAAGATTTCAATCCCAAAAATATCCTTGTCAAGAGCGGGAGAACTACATCGCCATATGACTGCCAATTCAAGATTGCGGATCTAGGGCTCAGTCATTTTGAAAGATCCGTAGGCGAGCAAGATCCTACGACCAAGGACTTACAGGGCACATTTGCTTATGGTGAGTAAATCGCGGCTGCCTTGCCCTCCCTGTCTTGGTCTTGGTRCTCATAATGTCTGCTTTGTACTATAGGGCCTCCCGAGACTTGCAGACCGGACCCGGACGTTCAGAGCTGGGATCTCAGAGCGAAACAAGGGAGCGACATGTGGGCTTTTGCTTGTACAACGAGCGAATTTGCAGTCTGGGTTGCGCTTGGTTACAACAAAGTCGAAGAGTACCGCTATCAGCGTGGACTCGAATTCTACACGAAGACTGGTGAGTCCGGCCAGTGCTTCCATGACCGGGAGCGCGTCCTGGACGCAGTTGTTGAAGTCCACAAAGAGATATACGATAATGGTGGCAAGAAGGACACGCTGACTCCAGCGGTGACCAAAAGCATAGCAGAGGAGATCATGCTGGCCGATAGCGAGACCAGGCCCAGTGCCAATTATCTCTACGGTTCATACAGTAGAATACTCTCAAAGCACTGTTCACCCATCGAAAGTCTGACCACGGATWTTGAGGCATCCTCTTCCGGCCTGAGAGCTCCTTCGTCACTAGCCGGTAGTAAGCCATCGGACTCACCCATTCTTGCGAAGAACTCCCCTAATGATGCGTAGGAACGCCCAAATGTTTGTCCGCAGCTCTGCCTAGACCGCCCAACCATCTTCTCCACGATCCACTAAGAAATCCAGATGACTATTTCGGCACGCCATCGGGCACCGATCAAGACTGCGTCGAATTCTATGGGCAGACCCTGTCACCACTGAATATCAATTACAATTCAGAAGATCTAGATGCTCAGGGCAACCGAAGATCGCACCAACATCATCAGGTCCTTGAGGTGCCGCTGCAAGTCCGTCGCAGATCTTCCAACATTTCAGGAAAAGCTCAAGGGAATCTATCGCCTAATGGCATTGCCCCAATGGCACTTCCGAACGGAAACCCACCTCGCAGACGACAATTCTCTCCACTTACGCTCCATGATGCCCGCGAGATCATGAGACGAAATGAGAAAGGCGAATTGCCTTACCCCACCTCTCGACTTGCCCAGCTTGTTAAAATGTTGAAAGACCGTGATCAAGTGTGTACTTCGCGGCAATATCAACGCAGGGTACTGTCAAGCTAACGTATCCCCCAGGTCTTTGTGATTGATCTCTCATGGCCAATGGAAAAATACCGATCGCTCATGTCTGATTGGTTGCAACTTATTGGTTATCTTGCTCAGAAAGCCGACCCAGACTCGATGGAAATTTACTTTACCGGCAGTCTCCGAAAGTTGAAGGCCAAGACTTACCCCGATTTGCAGACCTTATTTGACCAGAAATCCTTTGAAAAGATCCTGCTCCCCAACGTACCCCAGGTGTTGACGAACATCTTTGAAGATTACCAAACTCGGCTTGACAGTAAGCCCGGGTGGTTCAAAAGCCATTTTCGAAGGAAATCCAGACTCCGTCCGCGCAAGCTGTCAATTTACGTGCTGACAGATGGTGACTGGGGCCTTCAAAACGATCTGAAGAAGCAAACAGGGACTTTGGTCGATACTCTCCGGGATCACAAGATGGAAAACAAGCAAATAGGCATCCAGCTCCTGCGATTTGGAGATGTCACAGATGGCATCAAGAATCTGAAGGAATTGGACTGTGAACTCGGACTCAGGCTGTAAGTGGTACTCTTGTTGCGAAGGAGCAAGCCCTTGG
Organism: Ramalina peruviana; assembly: GCA_001956345.1. Classification (NCBI taxonomy): domain Eukaryota; kingdom Fungi; phylum Ascomycota; class Lecanoromycetes; order Lecanorales; family Ramalinaceae; genus Ramalina; species Ramalina peruviana. Next base: position 155,898 of record MSTJ01000004.1, read on the forward strand.
GATTCTGGCAGACATTTCACTAACGCAACCTCTCAGTGATCTCTACGACACCGAGTCAGCAGCAGAAGGCGACGTTTGCAAAGTGATGCTTGGGCCTGTCGATGAGAATTATGATGGCGATTTAAGCTCATGAACGATCATAGTCACGATAGACGACCGAAGACACTACAGCGACAGAAAAGCTCCACTCGCAACGCCATCCCTTCTAGTTCGGCTCCTCGCCCCCTACTACGATCTACTCCAGAATCGAGACCATGGCCAATAATCTTACTGTACCTGGGGGTCATGATTGTACAGCTTGCGCACCAATCTTCCGGCTCATGATACTTTGCAAGCCACAGGCTGCTCATAAGTCATGATGAAGTCGCCTCCTCCCYCAACATTCAAGCAGTGGTGTCGCATTCCATCTTTGCATTGGAAGTGACTGAGCAAGACACCCGCAACACACTGCTCAGTCACAAGGCATTTGGATCGTCGCCAAACCGCCTCTGAATGATTGGATCTGCTTCTCCTTTTCACGTGAATCAAGCAACCTTGGATTTTCTGCCGTCCTCCCATCAAGATCCTTTTCCTGGAGCGACACCCATACACAGTCGACAAATCTTGCATTGGTTGACAGAGCGAAGTCATTCGGAACCCGGGCCTTCCTCTGTTTCTGTTCAGACGAGACGATCGTCTCGCTTTCACCCAGTGACGGAGACATTCACGCTCGACCCAGGCGGTCGATCTTCTCTCCTGTCAATCTCATCTCCTTCTCAGCATCACTGGTCAAATATCCCCGCATACAGACATCGGCGTCATCAAATAATTGATCGATATTGATCAGAATCTCGAACTCATCACTGTTCCCCGTCCAATCTCTTTTAGCCCGAGATTCATTTCAGCTTTTCGAATCAATCATCCTACTCAGCCTGGAAACAGACATCGGCTTGCTCAAAGATTCCATCGATTTCATCCGCACTCTTTCCTCGGCTTCTGCTCCATCGACACAGCAGTCTCGACATTAGAATTATCTCAAATCAGATCGCCTCTGTCTCCTCATCACCGTCTCAGCATTGACGGCCCCTTCTTCCTGGATTCAACCATCACCTTCACCAATGCTTCATTGATTTGTCTCATTTCATCCTCTTGTTCAAGCGTATAGGTGAGCGTGCCCTCACCCCTCGCACAACTATCTGTACTGACATCTTTCGAAGAGAGTACAGACAGATGCTTCACAGCGAGAATGCTTCACAGCGAGAATGCTGCACCATACATATTTTCCTTGGATTTGTATATCTCTTTCCTCTATTCAGGCCTCGCTATATATGATCATGACTTGATTATTCACGTTTGCCTCTTCTCATACCAGGAGGGTATATACGGCGTCTTTCACGTGTGAGATAGGAGGTCATATGTCCCCATACCCCATACAGCGCAATAAACGGATACAGATTTCTGTTGAGCAAACAGCTAGAGCCAAATAGATGCAAATTATTGATCACCTAGAGCCATATAGATGCAAATCATCAATACTTTATCATTTCTGTCATTCCTGACCAAAAGGAGGGCGCGGTCTCCTCATAAGGGCACTGCAAGCTAATGCGTCACTGAGACCGTCCTACTCTATCCATCAACCAACGCCATGAACAACAAGAAGGACTCCACAAGTCCCTATCCCATATCACAACGACATAATCCCCAAAAATCGACCCATCCATCGATCTTACTTGTCCACAACAACCCTCCGACAAGCCTTCGAGCGGCCCCCTACATTGAATGATCCATGGCCGAACACCTATCCACCTGAACGATCCAACTTGCTTTGCGACCCAGCTAGTCCCCAGCACATACCCCCRGAATGGACCACTCCCGGACARAAACCAAAACCATGTCAAACCACCCAGGATATGTATCCCGAAATAGGACTCCCTCAGATGGCCGGSCTCGATTGTCAGCTCAAGACTGTGTCTTCCTACAGCATCGACGGGCGMAATCAGAGGGCGAAATACACGCGGACGTAATGKTGGAGYTCATTCTGAGATTACGTAGGCAGGYTGTGTTCGTAWRYATGGTAATGRTTAYAGGGAAGGYAYGCTGGGGGGCGRTCGAGGTGCCCGGGGGGGTTTTTGGAGCGAAGCTTACAGGGGTAGGAGGGATGGATTGGGATTTGAAAAGGACTGCTGAGTGGCGGCCTCACTTCCAGCAGAATTGATCTGTGTCTCGTTCATCAGTCGATGTTGCAGCAATGGGGCGGCAAATCCCAAGTGAGTGGATTGTGAGGTCGGTAGGTTGTGTCTGCATGCATGGTGATGGTTACACGGAAGGCATATTGGAGGGAATGAAGGTGCTCTGGGGGTTTTGAATAGAAGCATGTAGGTGCAGAGAGGGTGGGGTGTTGGAGGGTGGAAAGTGGGAAGCCTAGTGGCGAAAGAGGCAGGGGAAAACGGGGAGGACTAAGGACCAACGGGGGAGCTGGAGGTCTGATGCCAAAAGGGGCCCTTGTTGGTAAGGAGCATCGACATACGGTGCTGATAAAACGTCAATTCATTGTGATCTAAGGATCCATTGAGCACTCTCGCTACAAAAGCTCCTGAATCTATGTCGTCGCTACTCCTCCATCTACAGGGTCGCCATTCACCGGCGCCACACCAGCAGCAGGCGACTGAACCCGCGTCGCGTTCGAATTTGCAGCGATCGGCTCCCCCAAGACGCAAGCCTGTTCCGCGATATCCGGATAAGCCAGGGGATCCTCATCGTACACCGGATCCATATCCACAGTATCGTCGTCCGGAGCCGTCGGTGGCTTAGGGATCGGAGTCGTCGCATTCGTACCCTCAAGCTGCCGCGCGTGAAGCCTCTGCCGCTGATCCGGTTTCACAAAGCGCAAGCTGAGTTGCGCTGGCGCCGTTGTTGAATTGCCCAAGGAGAGAGAAGGGCCCTCGCCGTTGAAGATCATTTGCGCCACTCTAGTCCCATAGGCCTGATCTGCCCAGGGGACGGCAGTGTAATTGACATCCCAGTAGTAATACGGGTAGAAGGGCACCACCGCGGGGACATTCCTGCCACTCATGCGCCGACGCTCCGCTTTACTACCGATGTTGATGGGGTACATTGGGTTGAAGGAATATTGTGGGGGAGTGGGGGGCTCTTCGCCTTGGCCATAGAGGGGGATCGTGTAGAAAGGGCCACTGAAGAGGTTCAGATCTTTGACCACGTCCCTGAGTATGGGGATGAGAAAGTCGCTACCCCAGTGGCCGATGAAGATGACGCGGGATCTGCCGATTATGCGGCGCTTGAAGGAGTCGAAGGCCGGTTTGAGCACACTGGCCTTAAAGTTGGCGTACCTGATCGGGTTGGCGTGAAGGACATCGAGTTCTTGCCGTTGGGTCCATTGCCGAGGGAAATCGGCGGGCACGAGCCAGGCGTTGCGTTTGTCTTCATCCGAGTCGAATGCTCGGTTCATGGTGTAGTAGAATAGACTAGATTTTGACGCTCAACGACACTCCCGATAAGGATTCTGCGGGATGAGATAGATGGAGGGGAATGGTGGGGGGATCACTTACGCGCCAAGCGGACCAGTGAATAGAAGCAGGTCGTTCTTGACAGTCTGGGACACGATCGAGTCATGACCTTTTTGCAATGCAATCGAATCTTCGCGGGTTATTGATTCCTGGGATCGGTACGATTCGGCCACGTCCCGATTCACATTGATCAATTGAAAAGAAAACAATGGTGTATTCTGCAAATCAATGGTTCCCGTGAATTCGACGTGCATGCCACCTTCAAGCGTGGTGAACTGTTGGAACATGCCGGCAACGGCCTCCAAGAGCGGCTTGTCGATCAGCCGAGTGGCACAGCCACGGACGGGTATGAGAAAGAATCGAATGGTGAAGGAGGGGTCTTGGGGGATGTCGTATGCATCCGTGGTCAGAAGCGGCCAGCGATCATAGCGTGGCGCAGTACCAGTCTTGCCGAAGGGCTCCGCTGTGGCATCTTTGAGGACTTCCGTTGCAATGTCGGCCCAGTCGTAGAGGACCAAGGGCTCCTCAGTTTTGGTGATGGTAGCCACCAAGTTGTTATAATTGAGGATGATCTTGATGCCTGTTGCCGACACGCTGCCAGTTGTGGACACATTTGAATTCTGGGTGGGAGTGATAGCAGCGGAGTCTTCGCCTTGAGCGAATGATAGCCAAGGGAAGAAGACCAGGTAAAACAAAGCTAGCGCAGGATTGATCATTGTGGACGAAGGAGCTTTTCAATAAACAATGCAGGTCCTCCCTTCTTGTACATTCCGTCCTTCCAGAGATCCGACTTTGATTTGAGGAGATTCCTTTCCTAGGTGGGGCCGAATCGCATACAGGAGTGAGACGCGCACAGCAAATGTTCGCCAAAGACGACTGCAGATAGGCGCAGAAAGACATCGTGGCAGCATCGAGCGAAGCTTGAGCGCATCTAGCATACAATTGGTCTGTGTAGCGGCGAGTTGACTAATACTTATCGAATGTGAGCCCCCTGAGTTGGAATTGTACCTGTTTACTGAGGGATAGTCATAGCCGCGCACGAGGCTCCATGATTTTCCGAAGCACGCGAGTGCTCCTTTGTCRCATTAGAGTGAGCTTTGCCTGCCCCCACACTGTCACATATTAGCTTGATGCCGAAGATTGACCTCAAGAAGAAGTGAAAGAAGAGGTAATGATGAAGGTCAGATTGAGTGGTTTGTGCCGGGTAGGGCTGAAGATGAATCGCCTCGGCTGTTTGGCCTCGGTGACGTCAATTCTTGGGTCGCAAGTCTCCCTCGAATTTCCCACCAGTTGACAGACGCTTGGTATTCAACCCCCTGGCTGGCCGATGGATCTCCCTGCGAGTTCAATGCTGCCGTTGACCGCACGCCCATATCGTGGCTCACCATTTTGATCCCCCAGTGAGGCAACATGGTCCCCCCGCACTCTCCAGCGAAGTTCCCTCCTCATTCCTCSCCGCGAACATGGCTCATCACCGCCGCTGCGACGCCGATGGGAACAAGCATCTGCAGGCAAGCGTTGGAACACGGCGATAAGGTGGTATGCGGCGTGCGCCCGGCACAATTGTCAATTTTGGAGAAAGACGATGCCGTGATGTCTGATGAAGCCGAAGCAGAGGACGAGAGGGAGGAGGACAGCGGCGTGTTCAGGTCGCTTTACATGGAGCAAAGAGACGGTAGGTGGGAGGGTCGATGCAGAATGGTGGCATTGGATGGGAGGTAAGGATGCGCGTACGTCAGACCCCAGTCCCGCCCATTGCCATACATGACATTCTTGGCCCTGCGGCGGGCTTACTTATCCTACGACTGTACCAGGATGGTGGCGAGCTGTCAGTCAGCAATTGCTATAGCAGAAGCCGCTTTTGGAAGCATAGACATYGTGGTCTGTTGCGACGGAGAGACGTTRATTGGCACCGTGGAAGAGGTGGGAAGCACCCCTCGGGCACGGAGTTTGSTGCGCCAGATGTTTGAGACCAATTTCTTCGGGCCGGTCAATGTTATCAAAGCAGCGTTGCCAGRGATGAGGAGAAACAGGGATAGAAGCGGGAGTCATATCATTGTTGTGTCCAGTATTGGTAAGATGGTCCGCCCTCCACGACATTCTCGAAGACTTTCGCTGATCATGCAATCTTTMTCTAGCAAATCACGTGGGTACACCTGGCTTGGGAACCACATGCGCTGCGGGCTGGGCCTTAGACGGKTTCTGCGAYAGCCTGGCATATGAAGTGGCACCATTYAATATCAARATCAGCATCGTGCAGCCAAATCTGGAGGTCAATGTGTTGACACACAAGATCACTGCTGCGCCAGCATTGGAGGCCTACGGTCCTGACAAAAACTCAGCGCCACTCTTTCGAGGCATAATAGGGGGCTTGTTGGATCGCATCGAGGGCGAGCCTACCGAAAGTGGATCTTCGGGGAGATTCATAAGCGACAACGTCCAGACTATCGAGCCAACGCTAGCCGCGCCCATGAGAGATGCGCTGGTGGCGGAGACAGTGTATGCCATATTGGGAATAGCAGGACACGAGAATCCGCCGGCCAGACATATTGTAGGGTTTGAAGGGGTGGCGAGCGTGAAAGAGAAGTTGAAGACCGTCAGCGAAGAGCTGGAAGATTTTGTGGCGTCGAGCTGTGCAGTCGATATTGACCCTGGAGATCATGTCATGGATAGTGGGGGAGATAGAGGAATAAACGGCGGCGCTTGAGCCAAAGTTGGTGATCAGGCTGGTGTCGCGGACTTGGGCGTGGCCACCCCAGCTGCCTTGCTCTTTCTCCTCGCTTTCTTGTCCTTTCCACCCGGTGTCGCCCCTGCTTTTGCCGTGCCTGGCGTGCTCTTCCGTCGGTCTGTAGCTGCACTCACACTCGTGTCCAAGGGCGGAGGCACCTTCTTCGCGGAAGCCTTGAATGGCTGAGGGGTCGCTGACGTGACATTCGAGAAGGATGATGCCAGCGCCAAATTCGTCTTGTTGGTCAATTTGAAGTTGCCTGGCTCCCCAACAAGCGGATTCTCGTCCATGAAGTCATTGCCATAGCGTATTGAGAGGTCCCACGATTCGGCAAGCATGCGCATATCCTGCGGATTGTCCTCGGTGGCATGCTTGTGGGCTGTAGAGCTCTTGCTAGTGATTGTGTCTTGTGTGTCTGGTCTAGGGGTGCCCACATTTGGCATTGGCGTATTCTCCTTGCTGGTCGCGGCCGTTTGGAAGCTTGAGGACGGAGTAGTGTGCTTTGATGCTGTGTAAGGCAGATAGGTGTGACCAAGAGAGGGCGTGAAGTCGGGCAGAGTGGATGCGGTAGAAAGAAGATTGTTGAGAGAGGTGACAGTCGAGAGCAATCTGGAGGTAATCACGGAGCTCACAGAAGGCGCCATGTAAATATCGTCATTGACCACATAATACGAGGCTAGTCCTGTCACTTCATCTGCGAGGCCAGGTCTCTTTCGCCGATTCTGCTTGCGAATGACCCACACACCGCTATGGATCATCTTCTTATCGCCTTCTGATGGGTCATGGGTGACCATGAACTCCAGCCCTTGCATTGACCGAAGCCGCTCTTCGAATTGAAGCCTCGTGCCGAGGATGTATGTGAGGTTTTGATTGTACATGGCCTGAGTAAACAGGGTCGCATTGTTGGAAGTCGCGTCAAAGAAAGGTGATCGAGCGAAGTAATAGAGGACTACGTGCTACAGGGTTAGAGCTGGTGATGCTGAAGAGACGGAGGATTCACCTGTGTTGGTGTGGATGCCGCCCAGCTCCATCACCGTCTCTGGAGACTTCCATTGGATTTCATCAAGGGGTGGGTCTTTGGAGCTGTCCATACTCTGCTATGGCATTCGAACGACCGCTTGAAGAACTTCTCGTTGCACAGGGATGGCGATTTGATTCTTGCCGGGCTATGGCTACAGTAATGATCGTCACAACACCGTAAATAGACAAGTGAAGATGTCAGATATCAGTTATAGCGCCAAAGATGGAAGGGGTGGGGGTCGAGGTCCCCTGCTTCCGTCATGCGGAGCGGCCGTTCCCGGGACCGATGAGCCAGTGTTTTAAGGTTGTTTGACGAGGACCCGAGGTTTCCCAAGCGGGTCAACCCCTATTCGAAACTTTGACAGAGCAAGGAGAGTCAACAATCCATTCGACAAAGACATACAATACATTTGCAATGATTTCGCGCTCCCCAAAGAGACACGTGTGACGGATCCACAAAAGTAATGACCGACCCTCCGCATATCTAATCCAATAAGTAATGACCGATCCTGCGCACGTCTATTCCAACATTGCCTCTCTGTCTATACCCTCCTTTCACTCCTAGCCTCACCACTCAAACATCAAGCCTGAACGAGCATGTCTGAAAGCGATTGCTTGTTTAACGACTTACTTTCGTCATCGTCCTTGGCGGTAGCCCATGAGGATGATACCATCCTCCCGATGGCGTTGCCGTAGGGCCGCTGGGGAATCCTGTCCCTGTGCCCGGAATACCGGTTGGACCACCAACAATACCAGTCCCAGTGGCGATTGGCACGTAAGGAATACCACTCGACTCCCGCACCAGGTCGCTGGTGTACGCATTGACGGGCACTGCCGTGCCAACGACTGGGTCTGTGCCAATCGAACGCGCTTTCACAGCACCACAACCATCATTAGCTCCGGAAGCGTGCACGGCGCCAGTGTTGCATTGCCCGTTATCAAAAAACGACGTGGAATCGTATGTGAGCGTGGAAGAGGGGTTTCGCAAGACGGTGTATGTTGTGCCGCCGAAGTTACCCAAGGTATCCTCACATGAAGTCTGGCCGATGTTGGCGTCGGATTGGATAAGGTAGAGATCGATATGCAAGATGCCGTTCCCCTGGTCGGTTTCTGTTCGCGAACAAATCAGCAGTGGCAACAGCATTGCGTATATGAAATCAGGTAAGAAGGCTGCTTGTGGAATATGCATTGAGGATGAAGGCACAAGGGAGAGAAAGGAGGAAGTAAAGGTCGAGGTAAGCAGTGACCGTGGAGTAGAAGGGCGGCGATAAAACAACGAAAAACTTTCACTTACCGCATTGAGCACAGATGTCCACAAATTTGAAGTACTTCTGGAAGTAGGGTATGTAAACCGTCTCACACTTCTTGAATGCCGTTGCTGTATTGCTCAGAGCTGCCGAATAGGGCTTTGCGAAGGTGCCATCTCCCAGGGGTGTAGCAACGTTGCCGGACACTTCCTGATCCCCGTTGCAAGAGTATTGTGTGAGACCACTAGCGTCAGGGTACCCATAATTGGTAAAGTGAACGTCGGAGACCGCAGCGCAGCTGTCGGCACGGGGAAAAAGGTGGATGCCATGGGCAAAGACCGCGAGTGGAGCTGACAGAAGGAGGGTATAGAGAGAGAGCATTTTTGCCAGCAAAAGTGCAATGCAATGAAGATCTTGTTATCAAGGAAAGACAAGAGTGCTTGCCAGCGAGCACGAAAGACCGTGAAATGATAGTAGAGAACGGTGTGAGGAAGGATGATGAGCAGCAGCAAAGAGCAGGTCATGAGCTGCCTTTTGTACTCGAAATGCAGAACCTCAAATGACACCTCCTTTACCTTCCCTTTCTCCCCAAGGTAACTGTGGAGTGTGAAAAAAATCCATGTCCCTGGTTTCGAAATCTGCAAGCTTTGCGAGCGTTGACGCCGTGACTTGTGAAAAACGCGTTTTCCCCCAAGTCTTCGCAACTGCCTGGCAGCAGATACACCAACCATGGAGTACGGAGATGTTTGACGAAAGTAGTAGGTCATATGTCAAAGGCCGCCAACTTGTGGCCAAGCGCGATCTGGAACAAGGGCTTTGTGCATTAGTGAGGAGAGATCTGCCCGGCTTGCTTGTATTGCCAATCGAACTAGACTTGAATCGTGCTGTGCCTTGCATGACGCACAAACACGGTGCGAACCAACATGTGGGTTTCTTGAGGGCTGAACACCGAATGGTGACTGCATTCGATGAAACAGGCCTCGCAATTGTGAGATAAAGTCAGCATTGATCAGCCTTCCGGGGAGCACCCAACGTTGAAGCGGCCCCATAAGTTTCAATCCCTAGATGATTATTACGGCGTTCAGGGTCGCGGGGATCTAAGCGACCTTCAATGTCGGACGATGACCAAGATCAGAAGGTGGCCACCCCTGGCGCTCGGGGGGGGCGCAGTCACCTGACCCCTCTGTCGACCCCACTGGAATCACACATCGAGCGGAATGCTTGTCCGAAGTCGAGTGACAATTAACGTCCTGGTATATAGTACATTATCTGAACATTTCAAGTGGCAGAGTTCGACATCCAACAGATGAGTAGCGAAAAGATTGGAAGAAAATTTGCGATCTTTAGTGTAGGACATCTGACTCTTGCCCCTTTTTTGTACTACTATCCACTCAAGCTACTACCACGGACTGTTTCTTGGCAATGTGACCTGTTCAACACACATATGTTCCACTCATACACGCAATCACCCCTAAAAATCATCAAGACTCGTTTCAAGGCTTTCTCCAACAAGCGAGTATTCCAACTTTCACGCCTCACACGGACAGCTCGTATGAGGCTGCGAGCATCAAGGATAAGGCTATATAATTTCGCTTGGGGATCCATGACGAAAATGCACCGTCTTATCGTCATGACCCTCGTCAGTTGATCTTCTGTCTTTTGTCTGCCCGTCTCTCGCGTGCCGGTCGATTGAGGCTCTACCTCTTGGCTGCGCCTGTGAAGATGCTCTTTCTCTGGAGGACTTGTCTCTCGAATGACGATCGCCTGGCTGCCTAATTTGCGAGGATGCATCTCTGGATTGCCGGTGTCTGAACCCTCTGTACTCTTCATGTTTGTACATGCGTTGTCCCGATCTTTGCCGCTCCTGACTTGGATCCCTGACCCTTGAGCTCCTGGATTCTTCCACGGGGTACACACGTTGCGCAGATCCTGACCTTCGTTGGCTCGCGTGCCTGCCTCTTGACCCTGCATAGTCGCCACGTATATGCCCTCGTGAGCCGGACCTTTGGCGTCTGTCTTCTGTGTACTCATCTCTTGATCTTTCTGCACGGTGCGTGCCATCCATAGCAGACTTGCCATCAAAATTCACAGCCATGCTCTGGTTATCCTTTGTTCGCCTGCTTGTGTCTCTACTGTGCTGATGATTTCGACTCCGGTGTCGGTCGTCGATGGAGCGTCTCCTGCCCCTTGACCTGCCTCTTTCTCGTTCATAGCCTTGCTTTTTGCCCCCAGATCTTCCGGTGTCTCTTGATTCTCTTCTTCGTCGTCGGCTGCGACCATTTCGACCAACATAGTGCCAGAATGTCCAACCATCACCACCTTTTTGGAGCTACAGTAAGAACGTCTTCCAAGGAATGGCAGGGGCATGATTGGCACTCACGATCTTTCCCCCAGAATTCTTCATACAGGTCGTTGGCCGCGGAGAAAAACTGCCCCTGTGGTCGATAATATACACAAACAATTCATGGTTGTAGTTTGCCGGATCCATACTTCTTGTGTAGATCCTCCATGGATCCAACACGGCTTTCTCATCGCATTCGGCCTCTCTRCATGCCTCCAGACACGGTGGGGTTTCCTCCCCAGCGAAGCAGCGTTTTATGACCTTTCTGAGGACCTTCTTGGCTTTCCAGTCGTACATCCATGCAATCGGTGTGTATCTGGCAACAGCGATGCATGTCATGACATATACATCATCGTCGACTGTCCAATCCTTGGAGGCACGGTGTGTGTGATACCATTGCCGCGCTTTGCTAGTGGTCGATATCTTGTAATCTTCCCCGGTACACTTACAATAGAGTCTGAATAGGGTCCTCCCCACATCATGCAGATGAGCAATGACTGGAATGCTGTCTGTCAAGCGTGGAGAAAGTGCTCGTCGGTGAGTGCGATCAGTCATGCTGAGATTTGATCGCTGCAAGGCGTTGAAGCACGGCGACTACAATTTTGGGCTGTACATCGCACCTCCATACGCGTGACATTGGTAAGGGAAGCGAAACAGTAAGCAGGAGATCAGAGRAGAACATTGCAGGACGAGAGTGAAACAATACGCTTCCGAATATTTTGTGAGGTTGTGCAGGGGCAGGGTTAGCCATCCCGTCGTGTCGCAGCGACAACTTGTGTCAAAACAGCCATGTTTGAGGCATGACAGTATGTAACACTTCAGAGCGAATACCTGATTCATACACAAAACATACACTTCTTACAACTCCATACACTTTTCTTGAAATCGTACCTAATTCATACACTTTCTTTCATAGAGCTGATTCCGAGTCTTGCTTTGAGCACGACGTTGTCGATAGTGATTGAAGTGGTGAGTAAGTGGATGAGTATTGCGTAAGCGAGTGAGTGAGTGGGTGAGTGAGTGGGTGAGTGAGTGGGTGAGTGAGTGGGTGAGGGACTGACACGTTCGGGGCCGTAAAAACAATGGTCCGGGGTAGAAGAACAGCTAACGGTCAACACTCGTTACTCAACACTCTCACCTCACCACTCACCCTACCACTCACCTCTATCTACGGCAGGCTTACTAGTGCGGACGTAACTAGAGCTTGCGTTAGCAATGCAGTCGTTATAGTGAGCTTACTATCGTATGCTTGTGATAGCAGTGCGGACGCAATAGTACGGACGCAGCAATACGGGTACCGTAATGAGTTTGCGATAGCAATCTGAGAAGTGTATGAATTAGGTAGAAAGTGTAAGAAATTGGAAGGAGTGCATGTTTTGTGTATGAATGAGGTATTTGCTCAACACTTCATCTTCCTGTGCATTGACCGTTGCAGCGCTTCTTCTTCGTATTGCTTGGCTCTGAGCATGTGCAAGAATGACCAAATCCAGAGCGATCAATTTGACCTTGTCACAATGCAGAGGAGGGTGCCCAGAGACTTGAACCTTTCTTCGTAGAATCTTTTGTGAATACGTACTTTCTCATATAAAGGACTGGATATTGCCTTCTATCAGGCTCCTGAATGATGTCTGCTGTCACTTGGCCGCTTTGAACAGAAAAAATAATTGACTCGTGATGCTGCCTTGAGCTGCCTCGGACCATTGCATTCATACTGCTTTAGCAACCCAGAAAAGGTGGCTGATCTCAGACTCAGAGGTCTAGTCTCGGAGAATAGTTTCAGCAGCTCCTTAYATTGTGACTATAAGGTACGGTAGATGAGGCAGAATTCGGGCCCTCACAGGATGGCGCAGTGAAGTCGAAGCTGACCTGAGGCGATGTCACGTCTGAGGTAAGACGGCAACCCCCGCATAGCCGCGATATGCGTTAGCTAGATCAATTTACCAGAGAAGGCGACCATCTTCAAGATCTCGGTCGATCAGCGTCTTGATGGTCCGTCGGTTCGGCTACTGAACTCTTGTGTCAGGTTCAGTGGTATCTCCACTGCGCCCAATATGGCCCTACAGGCGGACAAAAGGCGCACTCTCTGTACGAATCCTGCTTGTGCTCAATTTTGATCATCACAACCGACTGATAGAAGTTCTCCAAGATATACCACACAAAATTGGTGGTAACAAGCAAATGAATGTTCAGGACATGATCTATCACCGGCGATAACAGGTTAGGATCGATGGTACCGTCACTAGGCCTGTAGTTCGCCGGGAGGTGGACGTGAGATGACGCATGGTCTGTAGCTTCTGCCCTAAAAAGCAAGAAGATAATCAGGTCAAGAGCCCTTTGATATACGGCCCGCTTTAACGTTGAATCCAGGAAAAACGCGAGGTCGATGATCGTTGGAGAGAAAAGACTCAGACGCCACATGAAGTCCCCTGAATCCGTTCAGTCACACTGCGAGAATTCACACGAGTCTAAGAGTATTGAGCGCGTGAGCTCGACAAGACGTATCCTCTCTTGCGCGGACCATCTGTCGTTACTGACGAAAAGGCCACGGACCAAAGTCTCTGGACCAGCATCCCGCTTATTTGTGACAGCAATCATTTCGTTGATGTCGTACATCCGAATACGCGCGTAATAAGTGTCGGTCGGCCATTTCTCAAGCTTACTCAGCCATCGTTGAGCAGTGGTAGGACTGGCCCAATCGATGCGGATGTGGAGAGTTCGTGAATTGGGCAACGCAGGGAAAGCTTTCGGGTTGGGGGGTGTCCAGGGAGGTAGCTGATCATACGCACGCCTTTCATCGCCGGCAACTCAAGCCTGATCTCCCCAGGAAGACTCAGCAGCCTGTGAAGATCCATTTATCCTTGCTCGCTCGTCGAACTCACGTCGAAGAAATGATGATTGATGAATCTATCAAGAACCGAGAAGATCGCTAAATGTAATCGTACTAGTAGGGAAAAGTGACACAGGGCAAGGCAAGGACAAGTAACTACGTCATAAGAGCCTTGCTGCCACCAAACAGACGTCTAAATAATTACTTTGTTTGTTAGAAGTGAATGCTCATGCAGACATGAGTCGATCCTGGAGTCAGTGCCATGGTAATCATGAAAATATCGATCTCAAAGCCGATCGATGACCTTCTCCGCTGTTCAATGCAGCCAGTCCACAAGCAGTGCGAAATGGGAAATGGAATTACGAGTCACATTAATGAATATTGCATTTTTATCTTATGGCCCCATCGAGCATAAGCATTCACAGACCAAAATGTGGAGGCAGCCGTCCAAGGCACGTGTATCACTGGAACGCTTCTCCAATCATGCTGCTGTTTAWGCAGGTCAACTGCAGATCGGGACGTACAAGAGAGGAGGCCACTGTGAACCAATCCGGTATGCGTGTACACCGCCTACCCTGCACGTGCATGGTACTCGACATGTGAATGAGACCGTCGGTCTCGCAAGTTAACCATGACAGAATGCTTCGGGAGCACCCCCCTGCGGACACCCCCCTGTAGGCCTGAATGTCCCAAGGATGCTCTCCCGAGGTATCCGCCGSGGGTACATAAAGTACCACCGAGATTACACCTAATTCGATGTATACCCCGCGGCCGCCCACGGGAGCCATTACCAATTCTTATACATTACGGCTTCCTCACCTTTACAACAACCATTATAAATCTCGATCAACAACGTATACACCGTATTATTTTCGCTATCAGTAGGGTCACCGGTGCATTCAAGAGCAAGGACTATACATATGTATAAGTATCTAGGGCCATRAAGTCTCAGCACTTGATTCCCCAGGCCCAAATCCAGTCAAAACACCAGACGCATTACGGCAATGATAGGCCACCACCACCACTTCAAGCCGGACCCCGGTAGTAGTGATATTCGCTGGGCTTTTGGTGGCTATTACCACTGAGCTCCGAGCCACTATCATAAGCGGATTTATAGTGTTGTTAACGGTGAGCATAGCGAAGGCGGTGACGGCCAAAACCGGGCCCCTCCAAAACAAAAAATCATTGCGACGATATGGGTGCTTCGGGAAGCGCAATCGTAACAACTATTACATACAAATCCTCATATATTATCTACGTATTAATGCTGAAGCTTGCGGTTTGCTGCTATACTCAGGCGCAGGCCCAAGCGGTGAGTGTTTCAAACTCTCACCTATTCTTGGTTAGAGGCCGAAAGTGAGCAGGGGTTTCCTTTTTGAGTGAAATCACGTGTATTCTTTAGCTCCTTGGCACTTGGACTTAGATGAAATCCCTAGCTGCAGTAAATAGATCATCCATTTACTCATCCATTATCAAACGTGTATGCTCGAGCTTTTGGTTTTCTGGCGATTTACGATGCGAGACTGCAAGATACTGGATAGGATATAATTATTAGCATTATTATTTRTACTGGATTGCCGTTTTTGGCTATAGCACCTTTACTTTAAATATTTTATTTAACGGATCTCCCCTAACCTATTAATATCGATTCCTTTTACCGATATTATCGATTCCGTTATTARAGTAGATTACCCTTAATAATAATTACCTTTTTACTACGATAAATAAGAGCTTCGGTTATTATAYTTATTATTTTTAAAGCTTTTAATCCTTAGCCTTAGTAATAAGTATCCTTTATTACCGTAGTATATCTCTTATTACCGGCTTARCGGACCTCCTWTTAGTATATTATAATACYCTTTATTATTACCGATAGTAAAAGTATTTTATTCAATATCCCGAGCTACTTATTAAGTATTTCGATCCTTTAGCTTATTTCGGGTAATTTTAATTTTCTTTTTAAGAAAAATTAATAATCGATATCCGTAGCTTCCCTACCTTAATACTAATAATCAACCCTAATAGGAATAATATTTAAGCAAAGTCGATTTTTCGAAGTACCTAAGGATTTCTTCGATTTCTTTTTTTAGTTAAATACCTATAATAAAAAGACTAAACCCTAGCCTTTATTACTAATAGATTCAACAATATTAATTTCACTACTTAAACGAATACCAATAATAAGTACTTTATTCCGTATAAACTTCCGTATTTATAAATTCTTTAATATTAAAGATATACTTATAATTAAACAACTAAAAAAGCTAGTATAGGATCTCGACGGCTATATTAATATTAAAAGCAATATCCTATTTTATCGATTTATTTAAGCTTTCGACTTATTATTTATAAAGGATATAACTAACTAAACTAAAACTTATTATATTTTTAACGAGATTTTAAATAAAAATGCTTTAACCGACAATAATATTATTATAGTAAAGGCTTTATTATACGAGCGATTCCCCGTTAAATCCGTAAAGATCTTTTAAACGTTATTTATTATAGAATTAGGTAAACTTAAATAAAAGGATAAATTTCTTATTTTTTATTATCGACGGGTCCTTAAATTATTAAAGCGAATAAGAGTTAAAGACCGTATTTTTTTTATCTTATTTAGTATTTTCGAAAAAACTATATTCGAATATATTATAAAAGTATTTATTAAAAACTTTATTAACCTTAATATCCGTCGAGAAGCTATTAAAGGATTTATTTTAATAAATAGTTTACTTAAAAAACTTTATATTTTAGTTAATAAAGCCCGGCGTATAAAGATCGAAATAAAGAAATTACTTAAAAAAGATTTCCGTATTTAAAAGCTAGATTTCTATAAAGAGCTTACGTAATCCAAGATTAATAAACCTATTATCGATAATATACTTACTTAATATAAATCCGACCTTATAAAATATAATTAAAAGCCTAAATAATCGATTTACGAGGACTTATTTATAGAAGTACCTTAATAATTACTTACTTTAACTTTTTATCGTCCGGAGTTTTTATCTTATATTTTAGCTTAGAATTTTTTTGTTTTTAACCGAGGACCTCCCTTAGCTCCCCTTACTAAAGTATTTAAGAGATTTTTCGAAAAAACCGTTAATCGATAACCTCGATTTTTATATTAAAATTAAGCTTTTTAATTAAGGGATCTGCCCGACCGATTTACTTTAAAAAACCTTTACGTTAACGGGTTARAACCCTATAACTTAGCAATATATAAACGCTTTTATATTCGATATAATAACCTAAAATATATTTTAAAAAAGTATAATAAAAAACCCGTATTTATTTAAAAGTAAGCTTCCTTTAAGAACTTAGTATTCTTTAATAAAAAATTATAATCGAATTTTACTTTTACTAAATTCGGTAAGTTTAATAAGCGAATTACTTTTTATAATAAATCGGATAAAAAAAATACCTTTAATTCGTCGAATCTCCTTATTTTAGCTTTATTATTAAGGGCTTTATTTTCGTCGAATAAACCTAATTCCCGTTAATTAAAAATAGGGATTTTTAACTTATTAATATTTTTATAAAAAACGATCTTAAAAATACTTTTAGCCGATATTATATTTAATAAAGGTTCGGGAATTAATAAGCGAACTAGGATTAAAAAAGTAGATACTAAAATAAATATATTTATATAAAAGATAGCTAATATACGTACGAAAAAGAAAAAATAACGTCGAATTAAGAAAACAAGTTCTTCTTTACCCTTGATAAGTATATTTAACGATAATAAAGGCTTATACGATTTATTTATTTTTATTCGGTAAATCCTATAAAACTTTCGGGTCGACTTAAGCCTAATAAACCTAATAACTTARTCTTTAATTATTTAGAAAAATATTAAAAAATACTTTATACGGGTTTTAAATAAGAAAGCAAAAAAGCTACTTAAAGTTATAGCTATTCTTTAGTAATTAYTRYTTACCGGAATATAGYTATTCTAATAACTATAGYAATTACTTTAGTAACTTCTAGTACTTTARTAAGCTTTTTAAGTAGTTCCGTTTTAATTTATATTTTTCGGGAACCCTATAATTTTCGGGGGCTTTTAAATTATTACCGGAGCGGATCCTATTATTAAAGTTAATCCTTCGCAATCTACCTAATTTATTCTATTATAAGGTAATTATTCTTTTTTAGTTATAATTTTAAGTCGACTAAGGTCCTAATATTTATTARTTACGGAATTAGTACGTTATACCCGTTTCTTTAGTACTTTAGGTACTAATAATAAAGCATTTCGTATACTATATACGGTTAAGAAGCCAAATAGTACGGATATTTACTTAGATAAATCCTATACGTACGGAGACTAGGGCTCTAATATAAATATTATCTTTACGGACTTAATAAATCGTTTTAGTTTAAAAATTCATTAACTCTTAAATATCGGATTTAATAGCCTAACTATAAATATAGCTAATTATAATAAAACCCGACTATAATATTAAATATAGTTAAATATTAATTATAAAAATATTTAACGTTAAATCTATTATTTTATAGCCCCGCAAATCTATATATTTAACTCGGGTAAGTACTTTAATTTATTGCTAAAGATCCCTTAATTCTAAATAATAAATATTTTTATCGTTGACAGGGTCACTGTATATGTGTAATGTATGATGAATGATGGTCCGATCATCAGATCGGACACTGCTATCTATGGACTGTCCTATCACTAGGACGTCCTTGTCCTAAAGACCTATATCTAAGAATGTCCTATRACTATATACATATAATGGACATAATAGTATCCTAAYAATTTCCATCGAATAGCAAATGCTGTTGTCCTAATAGTRATGTCCTTTATRGTAGATTGAGACTCAGGATATATCCCGAGTTGCTGGCGATACCGTCGGTAGGCATACTTAATATAATGTCCTTTTAAGAGCAGGATAGCGTATACTTAATGAAGGGCATRATGTTTTTTTGAGAGGAGGACAGCGCACACCCAATAAAGGGCATAATGTCCTTATCCGGTAAGACAGCGTCGATATATTACGCTTAGTTAAGGGTATGGTTCGACGTGTCAAAAAGTATAAATAACGAGATCGATATTTAACGCTTCCGGTATATTACCGAATTACGTTAAATAGAGAAGAGTTGCGGATAGTAATATAATTAAAGTCGAATAACGATAGCCTATTATTAATTCGGTCTATTAAATTATCGAGAAAGCTTATACGGGATATATCGATTTAAGAGCCAATTATCGTACTTAAGGCCTAGTCCTTAATATCGGACAAAGTACTATATAAAAATACCGCCGTTTCGTTGTCGCTATATCCCGCGTTTAAGCACGCGTTTTGGAACGCGGTTAATCCGTTTTTTATATATAAAAACAAAGATATTAATTTAGCTAATACGACGGTAAAGATTATATTCCGGAGCTTATACGGGTTTTAAATAAGCGATAGAAATAACGGATAATATACGACTTATAAATAATAATAGTTATACTCGATAGGATAAACGGTTAATTTTCTTAATAATTTTAAAAGGACCGGCAAACTATTATTCAATTTTATAATTGCGATTTCGTAATCCGGGGATAATAAACTTACGGTATAAGCGTAAACTAATCCAATTACCGACCTCGTAAAAACGCGGCTGATATCTCGAATCGTATTACGCTTTTATCGTTATAACTATTAAAGCGATTACGTCCTTAGTATTAATATACGTAAGCCGATACTTTATCTTAAATATAGAACGCGCTTAGATATTCTCGGGTACGGTCGATTCGACAATATTATTTAATATTTAAGTAAAGATAGCAGGGTATACTTCGATAGTATCGGTTTGGATAGGATACCCTTCGTCGGGATCGATATCGATAAGTAGATCTTCGTTATCCTATATTCTTGCAAGATCAAAACCCTCTTTAATACGTTAATTATATAATATTTATATTACTGCGAAACCTATCTTTCTACTTATACTATTGCTAAGCGCCGCCGATAGGCGTAATAAGACAATAAGCTATAGGCGATAATCGTCTAAATAGGCGAAATAATATCGTAAAGCGATTTTAACGGTTTAATTAATACGTTTTAACTATTTATTAGCCGAAAAATAATATACCGCGGTAAAGATAAATTTAATACCGAATCTATTTAATATAGTTAATTARAGATTACCGATAAATTTGGCGTCGCGATTAGAAATAATAATTTATAAAACACTTTAAAATAATAAATATAACTAATTCAATAAAGTAATCGCTTATTAAGAATTATTTTATAATATAGAATTAGGGATAATTATAATAACTTTTGAAAACTTGTCCATAATAATAAGTATATAATCGTATTTATCCGGAATTAATTTAGGTAATACGAGGATAAAGTCGATAGCGATTATATAAAACGGTCGTATAAGCGAAAGGATAAGTTAAAGTAAGCCGAAAAAGGCGTGCCTAAGTATACGATTCGATTAATATATTGGATAATATACGAAATACTTTTTTAATTTCTTTATTAAGCGGAATAAATAAAAGGAACGGACGATATACTTATATATACGTTTATATCCCGGATATCTTTATTAATTATATACGGCGGTAAAGATATTTTATTCTATATTCTTAAATATTATTAAACGTAGTCCGAACTTACGATCGTCGAAGTAAATTAGGCGTCCGCGTAATCGGAACGGTAGTTTTACGTTATTACCTATATTAACGAAGTCGTTATTATTTTATAAAGTTTATAAAAGTCTAATATATTATTAATCCTTTTAATATATTTCGCGGATTTTTCGTTTAAAATCCCGGGATAACTTTATTATAATAATAAAATATATTATAATATCGTCGATTTCTAATACGTCGATTTCTATAGCTTTTTTTATCCGTATTACTTTAAGGGTACGTTATATTTCCGTTACGATAAATAAACGGGACAAAACGTTAAATACGATATTCGACTTACTGGATTTATAACGTATATTTAAACCAAAACGCGATAAATATTCGGATAAACGGATATATTTTAAGTTAAGTCTAATAATAAACGTAATATTAAAATTACTCTATTTAATAATATCAATAATAACCTAGTAATCTATATAGATTACGGTAAATATTTTTAATACTTTAATTAAATAACGTAGCTTTTTAATAACTTAAATAAACGCTGTTATTTTTAACTCCGTAAATTAATACCTTATTTTAGTTTCGGATAGCTATTTTAATAAGAATAGGATAAGTTGAATAAATTTTTAATTAGGATATAGTTATCCGACAATAAATTCGATAGTATCGTTTTAAATATAGTAAGTATAAGCGCTATAATTAGTCTTTTTAACGCGTCGAAATTAATATAAAGTACTCGTATTATATTATAATATATCAAGATCGAAAGCCTTATAAAAAGCTTCTAGAATAAATAGTATAATTCGAATTCTGCCCGAATAAATTATATTAGGCGTATTCTGCCCGCTTTTTTTTTACGGGCGTTATTTATAACCCGACGATCTTTTAGGATCTTATATAATTATCTTTTATATTCTTTTAGCGGTATTGCCGCGCCTGAATAATACGGGACGTATATCCGTAAATAACCCGTAAGGTTTAAATAATAATTTAAATAACGTAGAATACGGGGGAACGTAAGTTAAACGATCGTTTTTAACTTATCCATATCCGTAATTAATCCTAATATATTAACGCGTTATCCGAGTAGCTATACGGACGGGTAAGCGAGGAATAATTTCTTAAATAAAAGACAAATATTATATATTATTAACTCTTAAAAAACAGTTTTTAGGTATTTAACGTATTATTCTTTAGTTTTAAAAAAAATAACGATATTATCGATATAAACGCGTATATAAAAACGGTATTTACGGAAAATACGGTCGATTATCCTCTAAATATATAAGGGTAAATTCCTATATTTTATAAGAGTATATTTAAAGGTTTCTTATTTTCGGTAACTAGTTACTATAAAGCGGTAACGGTAATCCTTTTTAATAAGAAATTAATAAAAGAAAAAATAGTAATCGACCGTTATAATATATAGATAATTAACGATTTCCGCGAAGATATCTATTTAAAGCGGAATTAAATATATATCTAATACGGTAATTTTATTTAAAACTCGTATATTGATAACGGGTCGTTTTTTAGGGCCGTCTTTTATATCTTTTTATATAATAAAATACGGAAAGTTAAACGGCGTAGATTTCTTCGTTTATTCGAAACGTCTTTATTTTTATAACTTATCGAATATTTTGTCGATTACTTTACGATTACGCGGTCCCGACGCGTAAACGCGAACTTGTCCCGGCTTATAAATCTATTCTTAGTTATCCACGAATAATATTTCCATATACTTATTTTCTTTTATTCGTATTTATTATCCGCGATCTTCTTATAAAGGTTTGAAATTATTAACAATATTAGAAAATATCGATACTATTGTTTTGTCCCCGTATATAATAATACCGTTTAAAAGGCGTACTTCCGTAGCCGTAAGGATAGTAGGGTTAATAGAAATAGACGTTACGTTTACTATCGGTATTTTTAAAATAGATATAATAACCAATAATCCTTTTATTATTGTCCGTTTTTAAATATTCTTTTTGCCTTTGGCTATAAGCGTATTATTTTCGGACGGCGTAGCGAAGTATCCGTCTATTTTTTCGTTTTTTAGGATATTTAATTTTATATTTTTTAAGACGACGATAGGTTATAATATTTCGTTCTATACGAGGATATACTTAGTATTACTATTTACGAAATACGTAAATAAAATAATTACTTAATTCGAAAACTCGAATATAAGGTTACGATTCTTAAGTAAATTAAAAACCTTATTTTTTAAACTAATAATCGGAATCTTTACTTAATAATTGGCCGGGATAATAGTATCCTTTTTATTATATACGGTACGTCTAACCTTTTTATAATTATAGATATCCAATTTAACTTTTAAACCTTAATTCTTAAAAAGGATCGCTTATTCGTTAAAATGATTAATTATTTATCCTTTAGGATAAAGGATATCCGATTTAATTAACGCGTTTACTTCGAAATTATTAACGATATAAATCTCCCGGCAGAAATATATAAAAACGCTATTAATAATAAAGAAGTAAAAATTAACCTTTACGAATTATATAACGTTATTAAGTATTTTATTTATGTTTTTTACGTTTATTATTATTAGTATAATATTTATCCCCGTAATCGGATTAAATTTCGCGAAGAATTTCCGATCGATAAGGGATATTAAATACCCGGAATTAATATAAATTGCGCTTTATTCGTTAGCGGGATTACCGATAAAAATTTATACTTTCGTATATTTATATTTACGGTACGCGTACCTTAATTCGTATAATCCCTATTTTATTATAGAAAATATAATTAGGGGAAGTATATTTAATATAGTAGACTCCGCTTTTATAGTATTTATAAATTATTTCTTAAAAGCGTCGACGAGGTTATATAATTCGTCCGAAGGAATAAAAACGTTATTAACGATAGTTAATAAGCTATCCTACTAACGGCTATTAATAACGGTCCCTTATATAATATCCGAGCACCCTTATATAATATCCGAGCGATACGATAATATCGTTTCGAAATATTTATTTTTAAAGTATATTTTTTTATATTTATAATACTTTATATTCGAAGGGAACTTCTCTTAATATTATTTATATTATCGGGGACGCGGGGGTCGTTTTAAATTACTAAATAATACTATAAAACCGACGATTTATACGTCCGAGGTTTAAGATCGTATTTTTTCGTCCGAACTTTTATTATTATAAAGTGTCCTATAATAGTACTTTGGGTTATAGCCCTTTAAATAAGTTTCGTCCTTTAATTCGTTATTCTCCTTATTTGATTCGGCATTGTCGATATAATATACTCGCTTATTCTTATATTAAGGTTTAAACGA
The DNA here is from genome assembly GCA_001956345.1 of Ramalina peruviana. Taxonomy (NCBI): domain Eukaryota; kingdom Fungi; phylum Ascomycota; class Lecanoromycetes; order Lecanorales; family Ramalinaceae; genus Ramalina; species Ramalina peruviana. The sequence continues at coordinate 179,496 of MSTJ01000004.1, forward strand.
TTTATTTTTATCTTTATCTTTATATTCTTATTTAACGTATCGATCCGTTTTATCGAAAATATTAGTCTTATTCTTTTATTAATACGACTTATTAAACGGCTTTCGGTATTGCTTTTTTTTATATTTTTTATAATGGATAAAAAGTTTATTATTTCGAAACATAAATTTATCCGATTTATCCGGAAACGATAACGATAACGCAAACTTACTTAATAAAAATATAGGTTTACGATTTCTTTAATTCTTATTATAAGGACGATTACGCTTATACGGGCGATTATTCGTATAAGGTTTATAAAGGTCGAATTAATTGGCTTTTATTTTTTATATATAAATAAAAAATTCCGATATTATCGTATTAAGTATTAATTAGGGTAATAGGATACGTAATTAAACGTTTAGATAATTATACGTTATTATAATTTATATGGATTTTATTATAGCGGTACCGGTATTCTTATTATGGATAATAATTTATTAAATATATTCTTCGGGGTCTTTACGAGCTCGTATATCCGCTATTATATAATAGAATATTTTTAATTTAAATAAAGCGACATTTAATATTTCTCGAAATTTATTCTTAAATATATTATACTATAGCTCGATAAATATCTATAGTCCGATTCTAGTAAAGTCGGATAATTCCTTTATAAATTATCGTTTTACTTTATTTAATAAATATTAATCGAGATTCTTCGCTATAAAAATAGGATTAAATATTATTATTGTTTTAATTCGAATACGGTTAATAAAGGAAAATATATTATAATATATTATTTTATTATCGTATATTTCCACAATATTAAAAGAATTACTTAGTTCGAAGTATCCGATATACTTTATTTAAAATCTTTAGTTATTTTGATTAACGTAAACGATAGGTGGTTCGGCAAGTTGCTACTATTATTATACTTATCCGAAACGTAATAATAAGCGTTCGAATTAATTTTCGGATAAAGTGATTAATATAATTTAAGTAATATCTTAATTAAGACGGCGAGTATCCTAATTAGAGCGAGTATCCTAATTAAAGCGAGTATCCTAATTAAATCGAAATTCTTAATTACTATATAATTTAGGCCTATAATTTTCCCGTTAAATAGGTGCTTTAACCGTTATTTTACTAAATATTTAAGGTACGGTAAATACTGCCGCTAATAASGATGCCGGTATCGAAAATAACTCTTAATATACCCGACGTCGTCGTTAATTGTCGATTTCCGTAGTAATCTCCAGGAATTAATCGACGTATACTCTAAATAATAATTTGTTTATAGCTTAATCGGAAGGATAAAGCAATAGTAATATACTATTAAGCTCGGCTAAGGTAGATCTTATAATTCTGTTTTTATTTAAAAATAAAATAATATCCTTTAATCTTTTGTTATTTTCGACAATATAATAAATAATATCGAAGAAGTTCGTTAATACGTTTTATATAAATTAATATTTATTTTAAATAAACGCTTTTAGCTAAAATACTACTTTTATAAATCCAAATTCGTAAATTATAATAGGAAATATATTAAAATAAAAAACATCTCAAATAGTATGCTAAAAGATATTAACGTAAAACGGTAAGAAGATAAAAGAAATTAAAAATCGTTCGGACAAAAGATATCTTAATAGCGTAAGCGTAGACAGGTGGTCGTTTCCTCTCGTCCTTCGTTAATTAAATAATAAGACGAGCTATTCTTATTATTAAATAAGCTTTTTATTATCGGACGGGGCTCTTATTATTGGTTCGATTACGATAAATGCAGAAAATACGCAGGACGCGTATTTACTACGGACGGAATAAACCGGCGATAAGGTCGAATCGATAGGTCGAATCGATAGTATTAATTATCCGATTCGATAAGCCGAATCGACAATATTAATTATAGCTATTAATATTAGCTTTTCGTCCTTTGTGCGGATAGTAGGATAATAAATTTGCTTTATAACGTTTATAATAAAATAACGGGCGGAAAATAGTCGCTTAATAAACGGATACGGTAAATAACTTAATATAACCTTCTTTTGCTTATTCGTAAAGGTCGACAAGGTAAATCTAGTTTGCGAAATAGGATAATAACTAATCGACTAATGGTGGATTAGGTGTCCGATAAACGATATCCTGGATATTTGCTGGTAGCGGTATCCGGACAGTAAATAGCTTAATAGTGATATTTAGCAAGTATTAATGAAGGGCTTACTGGTATCCAAAATGATAATAAGTTATTACAGGTCGCAAACGAGAGCCGTTGTTATTAAATTAATAGGGTCACTATATATATATAATATATAATAAATAATAGTCCGATCATTAGATCGGACACTGCTATTTATGGACTGTCCTATCACTAGGACGTCCTTGTCCTAAGGACCTATGTCTAAGAATGTCCTATAACTATATACATGTAATGGACATGATGGTGTCCTAACAATCGTAATCCGTAATTTAACTATCTATATTAAGGATATTTTAAAAGGGGAGAAAGCTATAGTAATTACCGGATTTAAAATATTCTTTTATAAAAACTAKAATTTATTTATATACCTAAAGTCTATTATAGTATTAAAAATTATTATCGACGACGTCGATTCTAAAGAATCTAAGGACGATTTATTTAAAAGCGAAAGTAAAAACGATAACGAAATTAAAAAAGATTTTTAATAAGTCCTTAATATAACTCGAAACTGCCAAARTAACCCTAGTTTTAAACACCGCCGATTTACGGCGACGATATTCTTTTTATTATCTTTAATTTTACTACCGACTTAAAAATTACTTTTATTGCCGTAGCTATTARATTAAACGATATTGTCGATTCTATTAATACTCTTTCTAAAAGTATTTTTATAGCCGGTTTTTCCTTTATTATTAATATATTTTATACTATATATCGACCCGGATAATTTACTTAAGCTTTTAGTGTTTCCGGTATATTTTTTACTATAAAACCCGAGAAATAACCTTTATTATTATATCGAATCCGCCGACTATAGGAAAARRAGATTACTTACCTTTTAAACGAAAAGCTAAAAAAGTAAATAAAGTAAATARAATTGGAAGAGGCTTTTAACCTAATTATACCTACTTACGAAGATCGTATCCGAATTATCAAATTATTTTAATAAYATCGTTATTTAAATAAAAAGGATCTTATTAATTTACCTATTACGGACCTTATTATTTATTATATTAATCTTRTATTAAAGGTAAAGCCTTATTTAGCTAAAGGTCAAATTCGTTAGCTTTTAGTTACGGAATAATAAATACGCAAATTAATAACTAATAATATATAAGGAGGAATTTACGAATTTATTTTCGAAATAAATAAACGTTTATTATTTTGGAATAATAAAGTAGTTATAATCGATAAAATCGATAATTTTACTTTAGCGGATAAGCTTCGTTTTATTTTCGATTATTTTCGTATAACGGAGATTCTCTTTAGCTATAWTATAAAGCTCTTATTAAGGGTATATAATTATTTATCGAACCTTAAATATTCYAGTTTTATATCCGCTAATCTTAAATATACGTATACGACCGTATTTTTGTACTTTAAGGATAGGTATATTTTTGTTTTCTTTATTTTAAATATAAGTTAATATTAACCGACGCGTATATAATAAGGCTCCGGCTCTATTTTTTATACGATAAACGAGTTAATATACTAAGTTTTTAGGYAAATATTACTTTTTTTTCCTAAGYTATTACTATTATATTTATTAAATCCTAACGAACCCGCACCTTTAATCTTTTATATAAATAATTTCTTTAARRGGTTTTTTAATTTCGAAGAATAATTTACTTTTTTTAGAGAYTATTTTTTCCCCCGTATTGAATAAGTAAAGTTTTTGCTTTTATTTAAGAAGTTCCGGCTATTTACGAAATAAATTAAAACTTTTAAAATAATTTACTATACCGGCGGTCGGGTCGATATCYTACCTTCCCGAATTAAGAAAATAGTTAATTAAATTACCCCTATTRATAAATTTGGAGTCCGCGGATTTCTAAATARTATTGGCTTTATATACCGGTAAATCAAGAAYTAYTCGGAGTTATTACGACCTTTAATACGTTTTAAAGGYAAAGCCGATTAATAATAAATACTATCGGAAAAACTATTATTTAAGATTATTAAAATTAAATTAGTTAAAGTTTTAACTATATACGGGATCGATCTAATTACTTAAGTCTATTTCTATATAGATATATCGGGCAATAATACTGGTTTAGCTATTACCTAATTCCGTACCGAAGCAGAGGCACTTATATTAAAAARTAAAGGACAACCTAARTAAATCGAAGTGCCTATTCTTTATAACTCCTTTATTTTCAATATTAATTAAAGGCGATACCTAATTTATAAAAAAAAGCTACTTACCATCGTTAAATTCTATTATAAATATAGCTACCTTTATAAAAACCTTAGTAAGACTATAATTATCTATATAGATTACCGCCCTTTAGTATATTTTTTTAGTTCCGATTATTAAAAGGGGATTTACGGTTATTGGGCCGATAAGTTACGGCGTTTGAATATCTCTATTTAGTATATCCCCGGATATCGTAATCAAGTTATTAATAAATTATTACGTACTCTATTTAAAGATCTTAATTACGTAATTAATAAAGCTATTATTTTAGTTACGGATATATTATTAAAATATAATCCTTAGTAAAWTTAGAGTAATTATAAAGAACGAGGATTTAAGGTATTCTTAAAAGGACTTTCCTTAGCTATTAAAATAGAAATAATTAATAGCGGTACTATTAACGGAGTATATATTTATATTATTATAGTAGGGATAATTAGTAACTTTAACTCTTGGAWGGAGGCGTATTAAAACTTCCGTTAATTTGGCGATATTTACCGAATTTATATAGAAGAAATACCCGTCGTTTACGCTTAAAGAACTCTTAATAAATCCTTTAACTTCCGAATCGATAATGCCGGCATACTTTAATACTATTATTAAAGCAGATATCTACTTTATATACCTAAAGCAAAAGTACTTTTTATCTTACGTATTATTTACGACGATATTAATTATTGGGCTAARTAAAGGACGATTRCTTAATTTAAAAATAAAACTTATTAACCGAATATAAATACGGATATCGAGAAATATATTATAGGATATCTCGTTTATACAGARTACGGCCCCGTAATAAAATCCTAATACCTTAACTTAATAATTATTACGTACTTATTCGATATTATCGGTTTGGATTTTATTAGACCCCTCCCTACCTGCGTATCCGGAGYTATCTATATCCTTAATATTATCGATTATTTCTTACGGCTAATAATACCCTTTATTTATAAAATAGCTAAGGTAAATAACGTTATTCGATATYTTAAATTTGTCTTTTTATTATATCGTAAACTAATCGCTATTTATTTAAATTTAGGATAGCAYTTTAATAATAATTAATTTAAAGAATTCGTTTAAGTCGAGCAAATTATATTTAATTATTTACCYTTAGGTTTATTAAAGAGTACGGGTATAATCGAGGTYTATAACCGGATTTTAGAATCTATTATTCGTAAAATGGYTAAGGACTTCGATAAGAATATTATCTTAGTAATACGATTAATCAATTCTCGTATCCTAACTTATATTAATTTATTATTTACGGATATTACCTTTGGCCCAGTACGGGAATACTTTATTTTTATTATCCGTTTATATTTTAGCCGTAAGCTTCGAACCTAAGTCGATTAGCTAATTAACCCTATTATATATTAAGCTTATATCGAAGCGTATATATATAGTAGAGTATARGTATATAATTATATTCGGGAGATTACTTAGTAAAAAAAGGAAGATATAACTATTTAATATAATAAAAGAATTACCTTTATTAYGTATTATATTTAGGACCTTATTATACTTTATTAAAAGAAGAAGATTAATAAGCTGGAGCCCAAATAAAAAGGACCTTTTCGAATTATTAACTACGGTAATACCTATAATAAATCCTTTATATTATAGCAATTTGATAAAATAAAGATCCGCGGTACCTTTTACAATAATTACCTTAAGACCTTTCTACTTAGGGAGGGGTATCTTTCTAACGCTATTATATAATTACCTACCCGATAAACGATTCGTAAGCAACGGAAGAAGCCTTTTAAGAAGCGACAATAGCGTCCCCAGCTTCTAAAGCCTGATCCTGCTCTGCTATTATAGTAAATTGATTTCACTGCTACAGTCTACGGTCGATTTCCTTACTACATTATACRTTATTAATTACTTAAATATTACCATAGAATTTACYAGGTGGATTTCTTATTAAATATCCTTTGCTACCAAAGCTAATATTAATACTGTCGATCTCTCTCTCTTTAGTGGATTAGCAAGGGCCTTAATATATTATCTTATATATCTATTTATTGGTATAGCTTTGAAGGTCGCGGGGGCTCCATTTCTATTGTTGGTKAGGGAGGAGTAAGCAGGGGTTTCCTTTTTGAGTGAAATCACGTGTATTCTTTAGCTCCTTGGCACTTGGCTAATTGCTCGGTCTCGACGTATGTATAGGGTGATCTGAGTGAGAGAAGTGTCTTTGATTGGCTTGTCTTAGAGCCCCTGGTTCGTAARGGATTTTRACGGCGTCGACGGTCCTAGCCCAAAAGTTAAAAACTATTATAAACCCGTTTATAATCCGGYTACCGCGTTAACGACRTTAACGGTACGTATTAAGGTTAAGAACCCCCTTTATAGCTATAGAATCCCGGGGTCTATTTAGGGCTATATATATTATTATTTAAARRGAATAARTAAGTAAGAAAAACGTAATTTAATTGTTTTTATTAAATYTTTAATTATAAAATAAAGAATTTAAGGATTTAAATAAAAAGGCCTATATAAATAATTAAGGTTTCTTATAGCCGACGGGGATTTAAGCTCCGTAAAATCCGCAATCCCTATATAATCYATAAATTTATTAAAATCCGTAAACCTTATAATAAGGGTTTTAATAAAGGTTTTAAAAAACCGGTTAATTAATTAATAATTAAATTACTTATTTTAATTATTCGGTCTCGACGTATATATAGGGTAATTTAAATAAAAGAAGTATTTTTAATTGGTTTATTTTAGAGCCTTYAATTCGTAAAAAATTTCGACGGCGTTAACGGTTTTAACCTAAAAATTAAAAATTATTATAAACCCGTTTATAACCCGGTTACTACGTTAACGACGTTAACGGTATATATTAAAACTAAGAACCCTAAATTAAAAATTARRAGTTTACGGARTAAATAATTTAAAYAGGAAAACGGCTAACTTAATTARTTTTAAACGTATTAATAACGACGAAATATTTCGAATATAATATTATTAAATAAATCGATATAAAGTTAATAARCGTCCGATTTYTAATRGCTTATAATTTTAATAAAATCGGGATTTAATTTTTTTTTTAAACGTCCGTTACGGCCCTTTTACGAAACGAATAACCGGAGTAATTATTATAAATATTACGGCGGGCTAAACGGRCYTATAATATATTAATAATAAACCGTTTATTAAAAGGTCCCGATAATAAAATAAATAATAATTATTATAATAARRTYGGGAAGCGTAAATAAAAGTTTATAAATAATTAAATAAAATATACGGTACCCCGGGAGTCCGCGATCTTAAAAATAATATTTTATTTAAAAGGGTCTATTTTAAAAGTTAATATATAGAGTTTAAATAATCGATTTTTTAGCTTTACCGATAACTAAATTAAATAATATTTTCCGAAATTTAAACCGATATTAACCTTATTAAATATAAATTCTTTTATTTATAGGAARCTTACGTAAATTAAATAAAATACCGCGTATATAATARCCCTAAATTCGGTAATAATATTAAAGCCTTATACGAACTCGATTARAATAYTCTTAATAATAGGAAACCGTTCGCGTTTTTCGCGTATTCCTTAYAATCGTTTAATTTTYTATATTAYCTTTTATAAATAAAARTAATAAAAAGTATTAAAGGCTTTTTTAACGAGGCCCCGATCGATATAAACGGATTTAACGGCGGTAAAATAGTTTTTAATCGTTTTATATATAAGTTTYTTACGGGCGAAACTCGTATATTATTTTATAAATAAAACCGGTAAAATAAATATAATAAAATATATAYTRTATATYGTATAAAATTCGAAATATAAGTTAATTTTTATATTATATAAAGATTTYGTAATTAAAGCTAARCCGGCGTAARTATATTYTWTATTTTATAAACTTATTCGACTAAAGTCTTACCTAAATTTAATATACGGGTATTCGTATATATTCGAATAATATATATAATAATTAATTAAAATATTATATTAATAATTTTCTTTYATTTAAATTTCGAAATCTAATTAATAATATAGTTATTTTTTATCGAAATTTATTCGGTTTCGAAATAAAYATCGTTTAATAAAAGGATTAAAGCGAATTTACGGACGGTATTTATAATTTCGCCTTTTACGGATAAGTTTTTAATACCGAAAATAATTTCCGTATTATCCGAATAGATTATTACCGAATTACCGGCTAAGAATAATCGTTAACGACGTAAAGCCTCGAATACAATTATTATTTTTAATACGTTTATATATTTATAACGAAGCCGGTGAAAGGGTTTATACGCGAAAATAAATTCCGGATTAAAATTATTACTTAGATTTTTAAATAAATAATTACCGATACCGTAAAACGTTAACGCGTTTATATAAAAATAAAATTATATACGATAAGTTATTAATCGGCGAAAATATACGCCGTTATAATTAATTAAAAGCCTAAACTATTAATTAAAATCGTCCCGTATTTTTTTATTAACGTAAATTTAGCCCCGGTCGGCTTTTAATAATTCGTTATATAAACGTTATAAAAAAGGCCTTTTTAACGGTATTATTTTAGTTATAAAGTTTAATAAATTTATAAAAAACTTAAGTATAATATATATAATAAATTCGCGATTAAAGACCTTTATTACCCCGTTAATCGCCCTATTTAATTTATTTTTTAAAAGCCTAATTTTTATTGCGATTATATCGAATTCGATATTTAGAAAATCGAAAAAATATCCGGCTATATCCTTTATAAGGTTAATAATAAAGCCGAAATCGTTTATTAAATAATTAAAGCCCGTATCGAAGATACGGGGGTTTATTTTAGGGGGGAAGATTTTTAAGAAATTATTTAAATAATAAAAAACGATTCTAAAGTTAAATTTAATAATAAATATTTAACGTAAGCCCCTTATTATTAAATTAAATAAGAAAAGTATAGTTCTTAGCTTAAAAAAAAGGAAATATTTAATATAATAAATACCCTTTTATTTAAATCTAAAAAGCTACCGGTTTATTATAGTTATTAAGATATATTTAAATGGATTTAAGAAGTTCTTTTTAATTAATATAATACCCGGGCCCTACGCTAATACCGCGTCGACGGCGTTATCGATCGAAATATATTCGAAATTATTACTAAGTTTATTTATTCCGTCGTTAATTAATTTCCCCCGGGGGTATAAGAAATCGTAAATACGACGCTATTTACCGTCGTATTTAAATATTAATATAAGCGGTAAATATATATATAAGTTTATAAGCCGGTTTTTATAAATAATAAGCCTATTTTTAATAAGTTATTTTTAAATATTTTTRCTTAAAATATTGGGATCCTTTATAATAAACGGGTATAAARRGTAATTTTCGTTAAGACTAAACCCGAAGTAGCCTAGTTTTACYTTAAAACGGTATAGTTACTTTATTAGTATACGATAGCCGGGGTCTAAGTAATTTTTTAGTTAAAAATCCTATTTTTCGGCTTTAAATAGGACTTCTTTATTAATACGATTATTACCGGTATTTATTACTTAATATARTAAGTTTTTAGAAATAAATATAAGTAAAAAAAGAAGGCCTTCGGTTAATTACTTATAAYRCGGATATTTAACGGGAACGGTATTAAAAAACGATAAACGCTAACCGTCTTAATAAAGGCTTYTATAATCCCGGGYYTTATAACTACCTTTATATTATTTATAAAAGTAATTCCGGCGGTATTTCTATTCGTTTTAATTATATTTATTATTATTTTAGTTTTAATAAGCTTAATCCTTAAATATCTTAAATAATACGGAGCTTTACGTTAATTATCTYTTATATTTAGAATTTAAGGGAAGTCGCGGATATAAAAYGCCGTTCCCCCCCGGGGGGATATTAAATATATYYTAGTTATCGGGGTTATTTTAGCTTTTTATTAAAACGCGGCCGACGAAGAAATAATAATAATATATTACGGATTTAAAAATATTTATATAAAAAGAAAAAAATAATTCGGCTTTATAAAAAATAAAAATTTCGTATAAATTAGTTCGTTTTATTAAGTTAAAATAATATACGATAATAGAATAAACCTTAATATTAATAAAAAATAAGCGGATCTTTTTTTAATTTAAATYTTCTTATTTTTACGGGGGTACGCCGAAATAGGAATATTTAATAATTATTTTTTTWAAAAACGCGGACTTAATATAATTACGTTAAATATTCGAAAATTAATAGTTTTCGAATATCGAAAACTTTTCTTTAATATTTAAATAAGTTTAAAAAAAMGTACTTAATTYTAATCYTTTAAATAAAAAGCGGTATTTCTTTTTATATAAATTTTATAACGTCCGGGCTTTARCCGAATATTTTATAATATTAATATATTACCCGCCGTATTAAAGTTAAAAAAGCCGAAGGCTTTAATTATTTAAAAGTATCGAGGACGCCGGTTAAAAAAAATCCGGTAAAGTTTACTTTATATATATTTATTATTATCCCGCGGACGGTAACCCGGGGGGCGCGGCGGCGCCGTATAGCTATTATTAATAAAATAAATTTTTACTTTACGCRTTAAAAAAAGTTTTTGGAATATTTTTTTTTTTTATCCGCGTTTAAATCGAAGCCGTCGATATTRTTRTCGGGTATTTAAATATACGCTTAATAAGATCGTAAATACGATACGGAGGTAGCCTTATTATTAATAATTTTTTAAACGCGGTTTCGAATAATAATATTAATATTATTTTTTACTTTAAAAGCTACTTAAACGGGCTATTTAAAAACGTTAACCGATTAGCCGGCTATCCGACCGCCGCGGGAAGCGGATTTAATAAAGCGAACRRTAATAATAAGGTCTTAAAAAAATATRWTAATAGTATTCAATAATAAATTATTTAGATAAARAATAAATAAATAAGTTTATAGAATTTAATAAAAAAATATAATTTAATCGTTCTTATCAAGTCTTTAATTATAAGATAAAGAATCTGAGGATTTAAATGGGAAGGCCCATATAAATAACCGAGGTCTCCCATAGCCGACGGGGGCCTGAGCTCCGCAAAATCCGCAATCCCTRTATAATCCGTAAATCCACCAAAATCCGTGAGCCCTGCAGTGAGGGTCTCAACAAGGGTCTCAAAAAACCGGTCAATTAGCTAGTAGTTGAACTACTCACTACTTAGATGAAATCCCTAGCTGCAGTAGATAGATCATCCATCCACTCATCCACCATCAAACGTGCATGCTCGAGCTTTTGGTTTTCTCCGAACAGGCGATGCTAGAAGCCGCATTTAGGCCTGCAGGGGGGTGTCCGCAGTACTCCGCAGGGGGGTGCTCCCGAAGCATCTTGTGGTTAAATACAGGTAAAACTTGCCAATCTCCCTTGCGAATCCCCACACAACCAGCAAACATGGGAGACCCAACAGTACCCAAAGCTATGAATGGCAATCGACAGAACGGTGATGCCATCAAACCTCAAGACAAGCAAGCTAAAGTMAGCATTTGCCCTCACGAATGCTTTTTGATCGATTTCTGACCTACTTGGAGTAGTATCCTGAATACCTTCCCTGTTGGCCGGAGTTCAAATGCCCTCCGCTTGCACCATTCGAACACGATGAACCGGCTCTGAGGGCTGACCCAGWACTACCCGACCTAAAGACTGGAGATGCGACTTTCAGTCCCCTTACTCCAAGCATGGGCACGGTGATCAACGGTGAATTCTCAATCATGCAGTCTTCCCGTCAAGTTGCTCCTAAACCCCGTCCAGGTCTTCAACTGTCCTCGTTTACACCGAGCCAGAAGGACCAACTTGCCCTGCTCTGCGCTCAGAGAAAAGTCTTGACATTTCCCAAACAAGGTGCGTACATGTCAGAACTGTTATGTCTTTGTAGATTCACCCTACAGACATCTGTGCTGCTTGAACGTGCGAGTCCTTCTTCACCATCATGCAGATCTGCTTCCATGGATGTCAGACCATGAATTTCAGCATCAACGGCTGATCTTAAATAGATCTCGCCAAGAGACTCTCACCAGCAGAGATCATGCAGTGGTGCACCCACTATGGTCCCCCAACGGTCCACCCGGTTGGCCCTACCCCAAAATCCCACCCAGAGATCCACATCGCCCACACCTCGCCCACTGACTCTCGCTTGGGCACCACATGGTCGGCGCACACCACCAGCATGAATTGGCATATGGATGGCAGCGTCGAGCCGTATCCGCCTGGTTTGGTGGTGCTCTGGATGCTCGAGTGTCCGGAAACCGGTGGAGATACCGTGTTTTGTGATCTGGAATTGGCGTATCAGAAACTGAGCGCCCCGATGCAGGAGAGGCTGCATGGGTTGAAGGCGGAGCACAGCGATATCAAATCGGTGGTGGAACATAGGGCGAAAGGTGAGGCGAAATCACCCAAGGAGGCCACCATCCTAAACCTGCTTTGCGATCCTGGCTTGAAGTGGGTGCTGCTGACTCCGCTTTTTTCCCTCGTGAGCAGGGGGCTACGCCAAGCGGGACGGCATCAGTGCTGTTTATCCCCTTATCCGTACCCATCCTGTCACGGGAAGGAAGTCAATCTATGTGAATGGAATCTGTAGGTCTCATTCATATGACACTTCGCCTCATCCCTTCCTGGCCATCCTCGAGCCCTTGTTCTACTCACGATAGCCTCTACTGAAACCCTGGATAGACACAACACACATCCTCGGCCTCAAACAGGAAGAATCCGACTTACTCCTCAACTTCCTCAAGAACCACATCGCCCTGGCCCAGGACTGCCAGGTGCGCGTGCCGTGGGCCGAAGATACGGTCGTGATTTTCGATGTAAGGCAACCCCTTCCCCCTACATGAGACCTTCCAAGGCTCCTTCAGGCCCCTCTGCATCCAATAGCGGGAAGTGACGCATCCCATCGCCCCAAGCCGCATGCTACAACAGAACTGCCAATCCGCAATCGCAGTGAAACGGACTGAYACCRGCCAACAGAACCGCGCGGTCGCCCACTCRGCMATCTTCGATTTCATCGACGTAAGTTCCCTTGTTCCMSTAACAACTCCGACCCTTTGCCCCCCCTTCGCTAAACCCTACGCTGACCCCCCCCCCCCCATTCTGTCATTTCCACAATCTTCCAGCCATCATACCAAGTCACTTCACCCATCCCCCACTATATCTATCGCRACGCCCGCCCGCCCGCTCRCTTGATGGATRCCGTSCYAGCTGCATACTGACCCTGATAGCGGACCCACCGCCGACACCTCGCGCGCGTGACGTGTGCGTCCGGGAAACCGTAYGAGACACCRTTCGTGAGGGAGTCGGACGGGTAGGACSCGTTGGACGGGCATTCAGGGCGATGGAGGGGGGTTTGGAATTWTGGAGTTATGGAAGCTGGGCGGGGGGGGGGGATGAGCAAGAAGACAGAATTGAGCTAAGGGRGAAATGAYGAAAATTGGGAATGGGATATYGAGATAAAGGGGARTTTGTGGAATTGCATATGGCGGGATGAGTGTRGATGAGAATGGAAGAATGACTTATCCCCTACTACGACTGCATCAATCACTCCAAAATCATCCCAACGTCGCGCCGACCGCATCATCATCAGTATTTACACCCATCTCAATCCCCACCCCCCCCGGGATTCAAGTTCATCCTCACAACCGCCYTRCGAGACGCTYACTCCCCCTTATTCTTCCCCCGCTTATACCACACCCCATGAATCAGCCCCAAATACTTCCCCATCAAATCCTCCGCGAAGCCATCAAASGGCACATACTCGGCGCCCAACCGATACGCGGCCGCGATSCCGCTCACACACGCCATCTCGTGCATRTTGACCARGGTCCACGAYCCGGCATACAGGGTCGAATGCTTGCCGTTGATGAACATCATCCCGGGAACGACGCGGACGTAATGCTGCCACCGATGACCCAGCTGATGCCACCATTTCTTGAGGATGATCTTGTCTTCGGCGATATTGTCGGCGGTCCAGAGATGACTGTTCGTCTTATCGAGGAAGATGGATTGGAAGATGTGTTTCTCGTACGGCTGCGGCGGTTTATCGCCCGTCGCCCCTTCCTCTCCGCGCGTGTGGGGGTCCTGTCGGAACTGGTGCTGGTAATTGGTGCAATCGAAAGCCATTTCGATCTTCTGCGGGTTCTCCTGGTAGCTGTGGGTGTAGTACATGGGTCTGTACCCGGCGGGTTCGCCGTCGGACTCGCGGTTCTTGATCTCGTTCTTCGCGAAGGCGATCTGGTCCTCCTGCTGCTTGTTCTTGGGCTTGGCGCAGAGGGCGTCCGAGAAGGTGGTCTCGTGGTTGGCGGCGAAGTAGTCGGAGTCGGAGTGGGTGATGGTGATGTCGTCAAAGAATTTGGCGCCCCCGAGGACGAAGCGTTCGCGCCAGGTGGAGGTTTTGCCAAGGAGCTCTTTGGCGGCGTCGGCGAGTACGCAGAGGACCAATTCGTCATAGTGTTCTTCCGTGACGCCCTTGGAGGTATCAGGAGCGCCGCCAGTGTTTTCTTCATCAGGCACTTTGTTTGGTGAAGGGTCGAAGGGAGCAGTGTTGATGACAACGCCGTTCTTGGCGGAGCGCGACTTGATGGTCGTGACGGAGGTGGAGGTGCGAATTTCGACGCCTTTGGAGCGAAGGTCGTCGGCCCAGTCRCGATAGAAGTTGCCRAGRTGAGGGAAGGTGACCATCTGGGGGAGGTTGGGGAGAAGTGTCTCTGGGTCGTAGTCCCAAAGCTTCATGTTTGGGTCGTCRAAGAGGCGTTCGAGGATKGCGCAGGCGACGTTGGCCGTYTGRTTGCCTTGATGACTATGTTAGCATACAGATGGCAARCAGAATGATGAAAGATGACATACCAGTCCCGAGRAAYAGTGCAATCAGTGGGTAGACCATCTTATCYCCRAAGCCCTTGGAGAAGAAGAACAGTCTCAACATGATGCGTATAGGTACCAAACCAAGCAGTGGCATGGTGTACTTGATCAGCTTCAACACCTTTCCGAACTTCCTGATGTCCGCCGAGTATTCGTCGACGAGCGGACTCGGGAAGCAATTGGTCCAGAAACCATCTCTGCCTTTGCCAAAYGCCACCTGTAGCTTCACGTCTTGTGGTTCGTGYCCATACTTCCGCATGAAGTTGAAGGTGTGCTTGAAGACAGGTGATCCTCCCTGCACGCCATCGTTCATCCATGATGTGCCATATTTGTCTTGGTCGAGCGATATAGATGTAGCTTGGCCTCCGAGGAAGGATTCTTTCTCGATGATGGTGATGGCGAATTTGGAGGGATGTTGGATCAGCGTGGCCGCACAGGACTGGGWAGAAGAGTCAGTACTGAGAGTAGGTAGTCAAGAGGATGAGAACTTACCATGCCTGCAGCACCACCGCCAATGATGACCACCTTCTTCCTTCCATCTTTAGCCACTGGCTTGGATGCCATGGTTCGTSTTGKTTGRTAAGTRATATYACAACTTGTGCAGAGATTGAGCAATGGTATSAGAGCGGAYGAAGAGAGAAGCAGCTTCARTGAACAAAGAACCCGAGCAAGGGACGACAACTTATTCCAAGAGCGTGTGGCAAAACATCAAATACGAGTATACGAGCRWAGAGCTCCYCACGCACGGAAGCACACTGGCCCGAAGAACCATGATGGCAYTGTGAGCAAATGCGCTACAACGCGCCATGGGCTTTGTTTCGATGGAGCCGACCATTTGACTGGTTGAGCGCGGAATAAGCTCAAATGTCATGACGCATCTTGAATCTGAATGCGGGAAGAGATCTCATTCGCATAAAATCTGAGATCAGATCTAGCGCTAGCTTCCTGGSTAGACTGCATCGGGCTAGATGGCCGTTAGACCAAAGCCACACTTTTTAGCMAGCCACACCACTCAACTCGATTTCCGTGGAGGAGCAATGTGCTTTCGATCCCATCGCTTCAAAAAAAAWAAAAAAAAAGATAACCAGGAGTTCATGTCACTCGCCCAATTGAGTTCCATGTTTCAATGCATTCAGTCTCCTTGGAAACTTCCATCTACAGACAACATCGTGATATCTACTCCCAAGGAACAGTATCAATGTCGAAACGTCAAGCTTTGTAGCAGCTTCTCACTCCACCCCCTCTCCTTCGCCAGGGCCTCCAAATGTGACTTCGGATGGAAATTCGTGCAATCGTAATACCATCGTGCCTCAGTCCGCTCCACAGTAAATGCTCTTATCCCTGGTCCGAGAATCTCCTCAATCTTATCTTGGAACCTTTGCGAAATGGGCGCAAATTGAACAGGGCTGACGACCATTCCTTGAGGGCGGTTGTTCTGTGRATTGCGGATCTCAAGAATGAAGCTGACGATCTCGTATTGCCGGAACGGGATAAATAGTGCTTGAAATGCCGGGACAGTGATACCATTACCAAACGCCCAGACACTTTTTAGATCGAAATCAAGGCCGAGGAGCATCTTATGGCCATTGGMAGAGAGGTCGTCAAAGATGTCCGGAAATAGTAGACCACGTTCGTCWGGAGCGTGTGGCTCGATCGGAATGAAGGCGACCTGGTCAGTAGAATTACCGTCCGAGATTACGTGGGGGTCAAACGCAGTTGCTGAGAATACGATGTTGTTCATTCTTGAAAGGTTTCGTCGAAGGCGCTGGGTTGCCTTGGTGAGGGTGAATTGGCTCCGATCTCGGGAAAATCTCACATCGAAGTTGAACTGGCAGTATCGGTAGAAAAATGGCTCTGCTTCAGCCCTGATGGTTTTTGAAGCTGTCAGTATGCCGAAGGAGTGTTTTGGACGCTCTAGGGACTGCTGTTGGCATTGCAACGCAAAAGCTGCCTTTATCCCAAGGAAGACATCGCGGTACAGCTGGTTGCGGACTTCTGGTGGGAACCTGCCGAGGATTCCGAGTCCTGTCGGTGGACGTTGATGAGGACTAGTATGGTGAATGTCTGTTGTGGCTGGGATGTCTTGCGGTGGCGAAGGCTGAGCCATTCCTGAGTGAGGTCCGTCAGCTTAGCACGGCATCCAGAGAAGCTCTAATGACCGAGTAGCAGCGATGTTGTCTCACGTTTCACAAGCATGTTTGCCTACCTGCGACACTTCTGTTCACTTGCCGAGAGCACAAGGTGACCACCTGGACCGGAAATGCGACGTTGTGATGCTCGGCTAACGATTGAGGATGGAACCCGAGTTAAGAGGAAACCAAATGTTGGAGACTAAGGACGATTACAGTGAGGGAAAGGTAATACACATGATGGCGTAACGTGAAACAGTAAGTCAAATTGTCTTGGCGCCTCCTCAGTGTTGCTCTTTAAGGGTTGTACAACCTCGATTTCTGAGACACTCGACCGGATGAATGCACTCTACACTTATATCTTTGCTTTCAGATCTTCAGCTGCGTAGCAAGCACGGGGCCACCCTCAAGCAAACATGTAGGCTTCAGTAACCAGCATTTCTTGGCTTTTGCCTGCTACAAGTAAATCTGACGCAGGGTAGCCTCATTGGCGCTTCGCATTCAGCTCCTCTCCTCGTGTCACACTTCTTCTATGTCCTCACTCTGCCTGTCTTCAAGATATAATCTTGGACGATACTCCATGCAATCGGAGTAAAGATAGCCCTCCCCTTCCTCCTCCTTGACATGTACACCAGGCCCAAGAGCCGTGGCCACTTCTAATTGTAGGTGATTTGAGAGTCTCTCGCAATACCCAGAACGCAATACCGAATGTAGCTGACGTGAGTCTTGTTCCACACAACCATCCTCTGTAACTCTCAGGTGAATCCTAACGGTGTGAAAGTATCTCGATATTCCCAGTACATCCTCCAGATCGATGATGGAACAAAACTCCCAATAGTATAATTCTGTCGGGCCATACCCAGTAGCAACCAACGTTAGCTGCTGACCATTGCGAGAAGTCTTATTAAAGAGGTCTGAAATCACAACGTGACGAAGCCCATCCCTGTTGTGTAGCTCCATAGGTAAGACGGCGATGCGTTTGCAGCTTGTGGGTGGAAACCCGTCTTTGAGATCAGCTATGTTTATCTCGAGTGCCACTCTCCGCATTGAGGGGATCTGTCGCTGGAGCGCTGGATTCAAGTCCTCGTTTACCATGTCTGGACGCAGGAACCTCATAAGAAAGCGGAATTGGCAATATTTGTAGAAGTCCGGGAGAGCTGGATATTCAATACGAAGTCAGCACCCTTGTACGTCTCCCCGTCCAAGCAACACTGACCCTCAAAACGGAGCGCCTTGGAAACTTTCAACACTTGCAACACTTGCAACTCTTGCAACACCCCCACAGAAAGTCCTACTAATAGGTGCCATTGAGATTTGAGGTATACCTTTGCCTGGACAAAGATATCGCGATAGATCTGATTACGGACCTCCAATGGCAATTTGCTGAGAATGCCGAGTGGGGTTGGGGGGCGCTGATGAGGGAGGGTAACATGGGTTGCTTCGAACGCTGCAGTGTCCGCGGAGCCCGTGGTTTGGAGCGGCGGGGTGGGTGGGTTGTTCATGTCTGCTCACTATTCGTATTCTAGTGGTTGGAGAACGAAGACTGTTTTTGGAAAAGATTGAGGGAAGACAGGTGACCAAGAGCCTTAGTGGCACGTGAATGTTGTGATGAGAAATTTCAGCAAACCACGCGTGCCTTTTTACAGGCAAGCGCAATCTACGTCATTATCTGCTCGAGGCTTAATATCAGGAGATGATTTGCACTGCCAGCTACAACACTCTGTTGTCATATTGCCTTATTCACTTAATCGTTTGAAGGAGTGCAAACGATTCTGCATTGGAATTCGCAGTCAACTAGTTTCATCCACCCTATCTCCCACAAACCCCTCATCCCGAGCTGTAGACCCGTCGTGCCGGAGCCAGACAGCATTTACCACATCACATGTTACCGTGAAAGCCGCTCCGCTACCCAGAGCGTTACTCAGAGTCCACATCGTTGCCAAGCTGCTATCAGGATTTTGCATTGCCGCCGTGGAGAAATCTCGACAGCTTGTGTTCTTCCCTTCTGTCTGCCTTTCCTTGGCCTCGAAATGTGATCTCGGGCGGTATACCGTGTGAACGGAATAAGCGCAATTCGATCTGTCTGCTACGGTTTCGTCTGTCACGACATTGATCCCTGGTCCAAGGACTTGCTCAAGTGTACTTCGGCAAGCCCATAAGTTGTACGTGCTTTCTTCAGCTATCATTCTTGGGCTTAATAGATATGTTGGTGCCGATTCTTGCCTGAAAAGATTGACGTAGAATATGACAGTGTGAAAGTGCCGAAAAAGGTGGAAGATTGTGAGCAGGGCTGAACTCGCAGGGTGTTTCTGTGTAGAGAAATTGGCGTCCGGCCTACCAATGATATGTAATTCCATCTGACGTCCTTGGGAACTGGTCTTGCTGAAGGTTTCTGACAAACAAAGCGGACCATYCTCCATGGGTAAGCCCGCCACGAGATCGACATCTCCAAWTCGAAACCAGCGCTCGGGCTGGCAGTACCACGTCTCGAGGACTATGCTTTGCATCGAAGGAATGACTCGTTGGAGCGTACGATTGCTAGTACCAAATGATCCTTTCGCAAACAGGTCGACCTGAAAATGAAATTCCGAGTACTGGTAGAACGATGGTTCGGACTAGGTAGGCGCAGTGTTAGTGCTGTTTCGGAAAATGATACACCCTGTGGGTATCAAGTCAAAATGGAGGATAGCCTTACCTCGATCCTGAGCGCTTTGGAGCTAAGCGTCAAGCCTGCTAAAGGTTGGTAGATGGGCGGTAAAGGCTTGTTGGGCTTTCTTTGAAGTGTCGAGACCACTCGTAATTCGATAAAGATCTCGCGATAGATCTGGCTCCGCACTTCGAGCGGTAATCTGCCAAGGACCCCGAGTGGTGTTGGAAGTCGTTGATGAGGTTGAGCGTCCCAGATGGCTTGGACGGCCGCGGTGTCCATTGTGACGCTAGTCTCGTCCAACCAAAAGGAAGAATGGCTTTGTTACTGATATGGGAGGCTGGGGGAGATTGGCGGAAAAAAGGAAGTCTGGAGTGAAAGCCAAGGAACACAAGATCGGAATAGTCTCGACACTGACATAATTTTATGACTAGCCAGCTCAGAAACCCAAGCTTTATCACGCAAACCCGATTACCTAGGCTGTCATATGCATTTGTACCCACCGTGTTGCAGTGACAATAGTCTGTAATGCTCAATTCAAAGATGAGGACTAAGGTGGGACAACGATTTGGCGCTAAAGATTGATCCGCTATCAGAAGGTTAAAACGCTGCACGCGATGCGATTGCAGGGACTCTACCAAGTCGAGGGTGTCCGCTTCCCTCTAAAACACGTCATCAATTGTTCATATCGCAAGGTGAGATAGCCTCGTCTGGAGAAACCAGGTTGTTGCAGAACGTGAATCATTGTCAGCACACACAATCGGGACCCCCTCTTTACCGCAATTTTCTAGTCGACCGCCACGTCATCCGCGCCTTCTCGGTATGGATTGTTCAATCTGCCGAACATAACTGGTGAGGACCCTCCATCTCTCGCAACGTCAAATGCCAGCACCACAACTCCCAAATGCCTCAACAGCATCACCAGCCCCGCACACACTGTCGCCACATCACTCAAACGGAGCACCTCGCTTCCCACCACATACTCATTGATGGTGTAAGTGAATGTACGCCCAGATAGCGTCATAGGACCTTCAGTGTATCGAATGGGGGCTGGGTCGTCGCTGCCGCCATCGACGATGAGGCGCAGGCATTTGTATTGCAGCCAGGAGAGGACGGCGTAGGAATCTTCGGAATAGAGTGAGGCGGTAGCGTAGCTTGTGAAAATACTGAGGCGGGAGTGGGGGACCGGGTAGCTGACGTTACTGAAAAAGGGGAGATGAGTGCTTGGAAGGTGCGCGACGGCTCCGGGAAACCATGAAAACTCACAGGAGATGTGCATCAGTTGCCGGCTGGGGTACAGTGATATTAGTTAAAGCGGCCAAGGCCGGGAAGTCTGAGGGGAAAGGGGTGTCGAGCGTCAAGTCATTTGGTGGAACGGCGAGTGGAAGCGCGCGGGACCCTAGCGACGGTAGATGAGCTAGCGATGGCAAGATGACGACTGAGACGACCAGTGAACGGAGCTGGAAGCGAGGTACCATATTTAACTCAGCGGCGTCGCTTGTTGAGGATCAAAATGGCCAAAAGATTTGTCATAGGACAAAATTGCGACCTGCGTATTTATATCCCAAAAATTGCTTCCATGATCAATTTTCGTCGAGCTGCATATTTCTGTTATTTTGCACGGCCAATCATCGTTTTGGGATGTTCTGGTGTCTTGATTCGCAACATTCAAGATATTGGCGCCGCGGCTTGCTAAACATCGTATGTCGGCTGATCGGGGAAGATGCGACAGGCGCATTGTCTTTGGACACAAGAAGCCATCTCAATCTCTTGAGGAGGCGTGGGGCTCGGTACGTAGTTTTATCGTGCTATAGGAAAGGGATCCACAGCTTCATAGGGTGTCGAGCTCCACATCAGTCTTGCTCCGAAGACTGCATCTCATCCTACAAACATCAGTGAAAATTCAATTGGCCATAAAAGTGAACAAGCTCAAGTAACAAAACCTTCTCTGGTTGTGTCATCGTATCCTTAATCATCATCTTTTCTACTAATTCTCGACAGATACACACGCGAAAGCTCGTTGCCAACTCGTTCGACACCGTCTAAAGTGAAGTCCAGTCAGAGCCGAGATAGCCCGCCCGTGCTACTTCTCGGACCTTGAGCTTGCTCGTTGGTGGGATAATCGTTACAGCATCGGGAGTTTGGCCCAAGCTGGTATGTTTGCGACCATAGAAGGACTTTTTGCCAAGTGGGAAGAAGCAATAAGAGTAAGACTGAAGGCTCGTTTTCTCCATGTCTGATTTCTATGTAATGAATGTATAGGTGAGGATATGGACACGGAGGAAGAGGTTCTCAAGTCATCCTTTGCGGCTGACGTTCGACTTATGGCTCGAGAGCAGATATAGCCCTCTGCAAGTTGAATATAGTATGGCTCAATGGTAGTATCATTCCGAAGTATGGAAAGAATAACATTTGGGGAGAAAAGCTATTGGAAGTGGCTTGGTCAACGATTCTACCTACCATTGTACGATGGTGAAAGAGGCTCAAGAGTCCCTCACACACATGGGATACTGGCATCCCCTAGACGTGGAAATATGCTCCATCTTTCTTCTTTGCATTCAGCGACGCTGGAGAGTGGCGGCAATCAAGTTGGTCCAGAAACGGCTTTTTCGCAGAGGTCAAAGATATTGGTGAGATAGGATAATCTTCAACAAAGGACGGAAGCGCTGCGCGACGTCATGTTTTCTACCATGGTAGGGCTGCATGACACAGTCAGGTCACATCAACCTCTGATCTTGAACACTTCGATTTGGTTCAAAGCTTGTGTTGTCGCCTCTCTCGCCTTGCTGCTATCTGCAGTCTCTGCTTTCTACCTCGCTGATTGGTCTATTCCGGCGACACAAGTGAAATCTATCACATCAGTCTAGCAGCCAATACTATTGAATATAAAGCGCGGTCAGCCACTTTGGATCGCTCGTAACCATTCAATTGTTTTTTGCTTTTTCAGTTCGGCATTCCGGACATAGCTCAAAGAGCCTCAACCATGACGGAAATCCAGCCTAGAGTGCCGACGCCTTATGGTATCCTGGGCAAGCTTCCAAAAGAGATTCGCCTCGAGATATATGAAAATCTTTTCAGCAACAAATATACCTTCTGTGTGCCCAAGACTGTCAAGCACAATACTCAAATGGCCGACGTCAACGTTCTCATGACTTCCAATGTCATCCTGACGGAAGCCCGACAGCTCTTCTATGAGAAAGGCCTATTTGTGGTTAGATTGTTGTCTCCCAAGGATTATTACTACATCTGCGGTGGTGTAGTAAGTGTTTCCCTCGTCAAAAACCTTCAGCTCCACGTACAAATTGGTTACTCTGGGTTACGGAGCAACGTGGCGGCAGAGGCTAAACATTCTCGCAAGCGGCCTGGAAAAACACTTGCGCGCGCCCACGACCTTGATCTCTACTGGCTCATACCTCAATGGTCTTCTCAGATGTCACTCTCTACCTGCCTCATCTCTTTCGCACAGCCATCCGGATGGACTCCAGCAGAAACCAGGCTTCAGTCCTACTACATCTGTCTGGTTCTTAGCCTCTGCAACATGTGTATCAATTGTGATACAGTCGCTCTCGTTATCAGATTCCAAGCACCAAACTTATCCGAGATCAGTTCTCCCTTGGCCACACCGGCGGAATGCCACATTGATCGATTCAGCAAGGACATGGAGCGCTTTTTGGGACCAGGAGCAGTCAAGGATATATTTCAGAAGTCGGACCGCTGGTTGCTGGTTTTTCAGGCAACGCTACAATATCATCCACGCCAACACAAGGATCGCTTTCCCAGCGGAGGATGGGGCCAGGATTTCCAGGATCGCCTGCTTGTAGAATCTCCAAGCCTGAGCGATCTGCTGTCGTCGTCGATCACAATGATTCCGTGAGTATTCCTGATGCATTATCAGATGATTAGACACCCAGCATGAACGATAAGGCATCAGTCATTTCATGGCTCGTACTTCCTAATTGTGGAAGCGGCAATATGTTCCCAGTAATCATGTGTTCGTCAGCACACCGCAATGCTGAGCATCGTGCGTCCTGGCTTCCTCTTCGGTCGACCATTTCTCTGAAATTCTTCCACTTCTTAGTTCCTACACATTCCTTTCCTCGCTTATTTAGCATTGCATGTTCAAATTCTCAGCACCCATAAAATTCTTCTATGAGTCTTCTTGGAGCCTAAGGTATGCTCCAGTTGGAATCAGGCGAGTTCCATAGCTAAATCTCTTCAAGACATGCCGATTTTACTTCAAGCAGGAGATGGTCACCTGCGCGCTCGCATCGTTGCAGCCACGTTACTCAGCAGACTTTGTATAAGTCTGCCAATGACCAGAGCCCGAATCCTTCATTGTACTAATCTCCAAAGCCATCCAGACGGAGGCAGAAGCAAAGTGGCACTTTGTCGCGGTCTTCGGGTACTCGCGATCTGGTACGGTGTTGGTATGTCTTTGCGATCTCCTTTCGACACCCATCAAGCATGTCTTTTGTCACCAGAGACCTTTCCGATCCAGCTTCCAGTACAAAAACATCTCGATCTCACCATTGTTGAGGAACGCCTTGAACTCACATCGAGGGTTCCATCCGCCAAGTCCATGTWAAATCTTTGGCAGGACGGGCACAATACTAAGGGCCTCGTCACTTCCCTACCATACAATGTAGAACATTCGATCAAAGCTCGAGATTGCACCATCATTCTTCGGCTATTTGGTTTTTGTTGGCGATAATCAAGGTACCAGCGAGAAAAAACATGAGAAGGCGGTGTTCACGCTGCTTCGCAATTTAAGTGACGGTGATCGCAGCCTTGGACTTTACGATCTGGAGAAAGAAGAATGCTGAAGGGGCTCAGCGGAGACCCTCCTCATTAGAGAGAAGAAGTAGACGATCCAGCCAGCACATCGTTGTATGGTTGGTCTAAGGCGTAGATGGGCGAAATCTCTCTCCATCGCCGCCATCGTTGTGTGGTGCTGATGGTGGAATAGATAAGACCGATAAGGAACCTCTAAAATTCCCATTTTCATAAATTAGATGCCCAATCCAACGCTGGAAGTGTTGCTGATTCCCAAAATGGCATAGTCAGGAAATCAAGAGAATTTTCAGAGGTGACAATACCTTTTCGTCTCTGCTCTGCCAGTGCTTATCCGCCATCGAATACCATTTCGAACATGAAAAGCAATGGATCTGGTATGTCAGATCCCTGGAAAAAGCACCGAGAGCAGTACGGCTATTGAGAAGGAAGGCTGAAGTACAGCGACAGAATGTCTTCTACCACGGTCTTAACATCTACAATGTCCCCAGGTCCTATTCCCTTATGTTCTTGCTATGAGACCCGTCGATCATTTGGCTGTGTTGGAGATTGATTGATCGGCCTCAACATGTCCAAAACTCGACTCTGGATGAACACATGGCAAATTGGTATACATTTTTGCAGCCCTTTAATTGTTGTACTAGCCGTGCCCGTATCAAATACGGCACCGGAAATTTTTTCAATTTCACCTTGCACCCTCATGCGCGACTCTATCTCTTCGAGCACGCTTCTCCCCGAGCAGAGCCCAATTTTGTCTCCTTCAGACGATGGCGTCCGCGCCTACTCTCCAGAGGTCTCTTGCGATGTCGATTCTTCACATCTTGATTGACTCATGAACCTTGCTCTTCGCAAAAATACTATGAACATTGATTCATAAGGCCTTGAAGCGAAAGACACCATCTACCCGATCATAGCATCGAAGGCTGTCTACTGCTCGGAGGGGTTGAGAGAGAAACTTATCCTCCAAAATCATTTAAGGGGACTGAGAAAGCACGAAGTCGCAAGCTAGACCTTTCCAAAACAGTAAGGTTTGCAAAGCATGCACGAAGTCCACTTGCTGTGGCTCGGACCAGCGTGAAAAAAGAAAGACGCCGAGCATGTACTCACTGAAGCACGAGGTGGAAAATTCCCGTCACGACGCACCAAGATTGAAGGGTCTTGTCATCAATAGCTTGAAGTTCAATGTTTGATAGGAATCGTGAAAGCTCTTGGCGTTGATTTTCTATCTCAATCTCACAACAAATTTTATGTCTATCAGCTCCATACCACGCCGCATGCTCGTTTTGATCTTGAACTGGATCATGACTAGGCAGGATTTGATCCAATGATACTTCCTTCAACAGATACAAGAGTGGCTTCCGAAGACAGAATTCGTTGCTACGACTGCTGCCACTGCACTCAACTCTTTCCATCGCCGGACCGAGGTCTATTTGAAGGTTTGCTCAGTCGGCTTTTAAAATCACACCACAAGGAAACTGATGTCATCTAGAGATCATTTGAATTACCATCTGCGTCTCACCCCGTCAAGTCCGTCCCACCTGCTTCATCATTTCTCGAGCAGTTGACGGATATTCTTCATCTGCCCTTGAGTATCGCATCACAAGACTCGGCGTCAGCAGCTTCCCAGCAGTCTTTGTTCTCAAGGTTGTTACTTTGTTGTTGGACTGGCTGAGATAGGACCGCACTTATTACACCAAGTCACCAATGAGAATGGAAAACGCCCGAAATGTTGCTGCAGTGGAGACATCTGACTCAGGCGAGCCTGCAGTAAAGCTGCTTCCTGTGGTTCATGGAGACAAAGTGAGTGGAGCGGACGTATTGACTGTAGGTCACATTGTCTTGTCGAAATGGAAACCTCGATAAAGGTTGACGTGCGTACCAGAATGCTCACCCTTCGACTCCTCTGGGAACACTTGGCAAAATACCTCTCGAGATGCGTAGAAAGGTATATGGGTTCATGATTGGGACATTTCATTATAATGTGACCAGCATCCCTGGGTCCGACTTTGGAGACTCCAAAAGTGACGCCAACGAGCTTTCGAAGATCATGCGACTGTCCGGGGCATTGCGAGAAGAGTTGAACARTTTCTGGCGTTCCCAGGGCATCTTGGCGGTCTACGCTCATGATGGGGCGCCCTCTYATGCACTAGGAGTCACGGGAAGTCTCCTAGAGACTCTCTTGCAGGCGCCAAACCTGCGACTGACTTTCAGCATGGAAAGTCTTGAAAACATGGCGCTTGGGAAAGGTTCCTGTCTCGCACAATGTTTGACGGCCAGTCTCCACGGCTTCAAACTCTTGGCTGATCTGCTATTCCTTGTTCAGCAGCTCAGAAACCAAAGACGCTGTCAGGTTATACTCTATTTCGACGAAATAGCCACCAATATACGGCTCAATACAACCTTGGGATTATCGGCTTTCGTTGGCATTTTTCGAAAACTCAGTGGTTATCGACAACTCACCGTCCACTTGCGATACCGTTGGATTAATCGCCTGTTCGAAAAGGTGAAGCCACGCTTTGTACAGTCTCTGAGCGACGCCTCCGGAATCGAGGATGACTATGAAGACATCGAAGCTTTTGCCAAGCAGATGCTCGTGCAGACAATCTGTAGAGGCAAGCACATTGACGAAGACTTTGATGCTGAGTTGGAATCATGCTTTGGGCCAGCAATTGCAGAGATCCATCAGAGAGTAGAGTCTGACCTCGAGGTTATGCTCAGCTTCCGTCCTCAGCAGCTCAACACTTCGAATACCACCAGCTAGGGGCTCGGCGTCGACACATGCTGGTCTAGCCAGACTTGATAAAGTCTTGCTTGCCGCTCTTGAGACGGGTTGCCTTAACTCTCTCCTACATCTTTCGGTAGGCTGCGGAGCGATAGGACTTCTTGGGAGTTCAATGCAATTCTGCGACCTTCGCTTAACATTGGCCATAGGGAAACATTTATATCTAGGGTGTGACAAGCGACAAGTTGCATAGTTGATTCACCGCAAACCATAATTCCAGAAATGGCATGACGTCTATTTCCATCTTTGAAAGAAATGGCAGATTTCATCCCTGCATCAGCCATGCCATTGTGGGAGTTCAGTGCAGAATTGGTTTCATCCACGTGATGTTCGGTAGCTCGTGCTTCCCACTGACAGAATTTCCATTCCGATCCTGCATAAGCAATTCAAAGCACATGGCGTAGTCAGTCTCCTCCATGAGCAGTGTGAAATATTCGGTGTAATCAATATCGGTGGGTTCCGGCCCAGTATTGGCGTAGATGCGTATAAGAACATCGCGCACCCCTTTTAATTCATTGATCATAGCCAAAATGTCCTCTGGCGACATGTCTTGCGCAAATTTCCCATCAAAGAACATGCGAAGGCAAAGTCTCACACAAATGAGCGATGGGCAGCTCGCCTTTATGGCACGTATGTTGATCAAAGCTCGATCTTGCCAGCTTTTCCGGCCCCAGATGTAAATGCTCGAAGTTTCCATTTGCGACCAGACGGGKAACCCTATGTTCGTTATCCAAGATCGTTGTAAAGGGCCAATTTGATTCAAGATTGGTCTGTATAGTCTGTTCAAACAGGTTTCAATCTGGAAAGGAAATCTATAGAGTATAGGTAGAGCTTCCGTATGTATTAGTTTGGAAGTCAGTAGAATAGCAGTCACGCTCGGAATTGCTTGGCGGTCGGAGTATCCAATGGTCGTCCTTGTCTTGCGGCTCCGCCGGTCGTGGAGGCAATTGAGCCTAGGGGAGGAGTTGAACGTGTTTTCGTCATGAGCGGAGCCCAGGTCATGAGGGCAAGCATCATTATTGCAGGGATAGTGCGAGAATAGAAGATAGTAAATTTTGACGCGAAGCTCCGGAGGAAGCGAGAGGAAGTTGGTCTGTGCTTCTTCGGGATCATCAATATCCTGAGTAGAGAGCGAGGCAAGCGCCAGAAGGTAGGGATCTATCCCCGCTGAGCCCATAGCAACGAGCTCACAGCGATTAGGCCAAATGTGAAGGAGGATGAAATTACAAACTTTGGTGACGCGCCTAGCCTGTTAGCCTTATGTAAGCTCAATCTGCGCCACTTTGATTGGACATGGCCACGAGCTCAAAGCGTTCTAGCGGTCCTACTTCTACTGACAATGGTCCTCTGTTAATGTTCCATCATTCAACAAAATTCACTCGAATTATCCTTTAAAATGCCAGCCATAGCAGGCAGCCGTTTCGCTCTGTCTCAGTTCTCTCTTTCTCATCGGTAATCTCACCAGAATTCTGGAGGTGCATCAGCCTCGGCCGAGCCTCGCTTTTGACCTACGCAGGCTGTGCAATGATCCAGTAGCTGTGCCTCGCGGTCGGATGCAACATCTCGAGGAAGATCATAAATCTCGGGCTGCTCATCACGCAGCGACTATGATTCTGGTCTCGTTGTCTTCTTGGGGCAGAGGCAGTGTTGGCTAAGCGATRATCCTTTGTTTGTTCACTGAACGTGGGCGAATGTCGACACAACCATCTCCCAAGCCTCTCGTGAATGAATTGGCCTTCCTGTCRAATTGGCACAGCGTRGCTTTGAACATGTTGTCTGAAACAGTTCTTGAGCCACTGCCAAACCTGCCTTGCTGGCAACATGCTCGGGCGTAGAAAGACAACTATTCCTCAGCGTACAAAACCAGGACTAGAAAGGAAAGATGACTCTCTCCCTTGAATGTACATGTAATCTTCAACCTTGAGCACAGCTGAAGCATCAAAAAAAGGCATTCGGTCAAGAACACTGTTAACCAGCGTTCAATCAACTCCACAGACCGCTTCAAGCTAGATACTATGTTTATCTCAATCAAGGCTGTCGCGTACGCATCGCTGGCTATTCGCTTGGTGGTAGTTGCAATGTTAGCGCTGCAGGCGGCATCCAGTACGCTTCCAATGGATGTCAGGACATTATGTCTACCATTTGCTCATTCTCGCTTGGCTTCGACCGACGACGGACCGTACCTGGCATAACCGACAATTGTCTTTCGCAGCAAGCATGCTTGTCTTCATGGAAGAAACAAGCTGCAACTGAGTGAAGACGCCACCTCCCGAACGAAAAATGCGCATGGGACGCTCATTGAGGCCAATCTCTGATGGGCCTACCGCTGTCGAATTAATACAAGCGTCAGACCTCTTGACCAAGCGATATTTTCCGCGGCACCCTTCGGAATAACGCAAATTGACCACAAGCCTTAGCTGATGGCGTTGAACGCCGACTCGAAGACAGCACTCTGTGACGACGATCCACTTGTAACAGAGATAGAATTGCCAAACACATCCGCAACATGTCTCCATAGCGGTGAGACTCTCGTTGTTGCTCATTGGT